>CAJHNH020001590.1:152168-157928 GCA_905116865.2 Candidula unifasciata | reverse complement strand
CCCCTTCCCTTTCCAGATGTTTTGCTGTAAAAAAAAGTCTCATATGCAGTTTGGTCTGTCTCACTATCGAGTCTGCCATCCTCCGTAAATATATTTCTAAGATTTTTGAACTCTCATACTTGTTTGATTTTAGTACCGTTGACACGGATGTTTGTATTATAATGTTTCCTGCATTTTCTCATTTCCTCATTTTGTGCTGTCGTTATTCGCATATCAAACGTAGTGCAGGTTTGATGTAAGGAATACATATGGTTTCGTAGATTCTGTTCTTGGAAGTTCATTTGTCATTTGTAAAAAAGAAGTTCATTGATTTCTTCAGTGTCCGTATTTGCCTCCTTTCTAAATATATCCAAGGGTGTCGTCGCGGCGTAGTGGTTAGACATATGCGTGCAGATCTGAAGGTCGTGGGTTTGCTCCCAGGCAGAGCCGGACTTTTTTCAAAAATTAACTTGACTCCCAGGTTGACACAGCCTTCAGTGGGTAACGGGTGCAGTCCCGGAAAGCAAAAGCGGCCGGCGTGATGCTGACAACATCACTCATCTTGTGCCGATTAGTGTATAAAATAGGTCTAGCCCTATACGCCCTATACGCCTAAAGGCCGGGAAAACGGCCCTTTACAAACTTTACTAATTAAATCCATGTAAGTAGTGAATAGCAGGGCTGAGAGGACACATCTATGTCTGACACCTGATGGTAACCAATCTGTCATTACTTCTTTAAAATATACTTTCAACACACTTTTTAATTAAAATTATTCAATTTTTTGTATCTGTGTAGTTTACCGTGATTTGTATGTGCTGATGAAGGCTCCATAGCCGCAACCTTTACGTATTCTTTCTATTTCTTATATTGTGAAACTTGCTAATATACTTTTCATCCAATTGTATATCTTTTTGTTTTTTTGTTGTTGTTACTTCTGTTGAGACACAAGATCACGTTGATAATGTTTTTTTTTTTTTTTTTGGTTGAAAGCGATGTCCGTATTTCTTCAAAAGTATCTACTTATATTTATGCATCTATCTGTCTCTTAGGGTAGGAAAACCTGTGGGCTCGGGTATCTTTCTTGAGGAGTTCCCCCCCCCCCCTTCCACCACCAGTCCATCTCCCCTCAACGCTCTCTCTCGATTCCGCAGAAAAATGTAAAAATGTGTCAGGAGGCATAAAAGTCTCCCCTTAGCAAGCTCAGACTTTTTGTGCCGAAGTAATTAATAATACGTTTTGTATTATTTCAGATAAATTTTAATATATATTTGTCATTCCACGCATTGAAATAATAGTAATTGTTATTTTTTTTTTTTAAACTACTGCGAATTTAAACAATACGTACGGTCTTTGATGCCCTTTATACAATTAAAAATGTTCTTTACAATGTTGTCCATTGTGTCGACACCTCTGATTTCTCTCTCTCTTTCTCTCTTTTTCTCTCTCTTTCTCTCTCTCTCTCTGTTATTTTTAATTATTATTTATTACTGTTAATGGACGTAAACTTGTCTAGAAAAATACTACAACAGCCAAAGAATGCTGGGATTGCTTCAGAACGTCCTGCTCTTAATATTTATTTTGTCCTTCCCACAGCATTGTTTCCTTCTCATGTATCTTGACGTTGACCAGAAAACGGTTACTTTGTTGGGTTTTGTTGTGGTAGATTTTGTCGATAAAGGCTTCTGTCATAAGGTCTGAGTGTTCCTATGTAAGTGCCCCCCCCCCCCCCAAGTGTGTATTCTTGCCCGTGTGTGTGAGTATCCTTGTGTCTGTGTGTGTGTTGTGAGTGTTTGCGTGCGTGAGAGTGTGAATGTTTGTCGTTTGAGTATGTAAGTGTGTGCGTTTGTGAGTGAGGGTTTGTATGTGAGTTTGTATGAGTGTTTGTGAGAGAGATGTACGAGTGTATGTTTGTGTTTATGTAAGTGTGTTTGAGTGTTTGTGTGTAAGAGAGTGTGTGTGTAAGAGAGTGTGTGTGAGTGAGAGTGTGTGGTGTGTTCGCAATCTAGCAAATATGCAATTAAAAACTTACCACTGTACACGAATCCACCCCTATGACACACATGCCTATGGCGAGAATTGCCAACAGTGTCATTGATTTGTTCCACATTTTCGTCAGGGGTGTCTCTAAACCGTTTTCACGTGCAGTTATCTATTGTTAAAACACAAATTAGTCAAACAAATTCTGTGTATTCACAAGGGTCGTATATAGGCATTGTGCAACATGTGCAGCTGCATGGTGTGGTGAAAACTATTTCTCTCTCAGCGAAATGTCGGGGTGAGATGTAACATTCGTTGATGAGCTTTGTCAAAAGCACTATTAAGACTGATGTTCATTTCTGCAAGGCTGTTCTTAACGCCATCATTCCATATGTTTCGATGTCTTCCACTCGCTCTTTACCCTTGTAACGTTTTAGTGTGGCTCGCTGTGGTGGATAGTACCAGGTCATTCTTGTTAGGTGTCCAAACCACTTCACTTGTTGTTCTTTGATCACCTGTAAGACTGGCTTTACTCCTAGAATTCGTCTGATTTCGGGAGTTAGTATTCTTTCTTCCTCGAAACTCCTGCAACTCTTTCAAGGCCTTTAATCTTTGTTGTCACAATTTTACGTTTACTGGAGGATGTAAGTGTCCATGTTTGGCACTGATAACATAATGTTGGCCAAAAAATAGTTCTGATAAGATTCACTTTGTGACTAATAGGTCGAAAGTCCAAGAAGTCGTAAGTCAAGTGTACATTCTTCAACACTACTTTCATTCAAACGAGTTCCCAGTTCAAGAGCATATCGTGGAATTATTTCCCCTAAAATATTCAGGTGTGTTAGAAAATGAACAGTTTGATAGATTAACTGCTGCTGTGACTCTTGGCAGTAAGTTACTTTTCTCATGAAGCGGATATGGTGACGGTCCTATAGGATCAAATGGACAATGCAAAGGAACATAAATAGATTCCATATACAGAAAGACACATTCAACGGGATCGGGCGTAGAGATTCTGAGAGATATTCAACATTAAAAGGGAAACAGATGCGGCCTTTTAATCAGGTTGCAACCGGTGTTACTAGCATGTCAATTCTTCGTTAATCACTAAAGAAAAAGATGGAGCACTTATGTGAATGTCCCGAGAGCAGTGATGTAAATAAGGAAGTCTTTCATTCAGTCAAACGGGTTATAAAACGTGAACACAAAACACACCAAAGTCAGTTTATGAAACTGTAATAATTGTCCATAACGTTAACAAAACACAATGTGTACTCTAGTTCATCAGGGAAGAGGCGAGACGAATTTACAATCAGATACTAGTGCCATCAGAAGTGGAATTCTTTGCTTGCTGCTGAAGATGGGTACGGAGCGCTTATGGCAGTGTCCTAAGTGCTGTGATGTCGATTCTTATTTCAACATTCAACACACGGCAAATAGAATCGAGAGCCACCATTTAAAAAGCAATGACAAAATATTGAACATAAAAGTGTATGATAATATCAGAAACGGCCAGAAAATGTTTCGGTTGGTTCCACAGAACCCTAAGAAGGATGAGAAACTAACTTTTCTTTAACTCATCATTATGTAGCAGGTAATTTGCAAAATGTTGCCTTCATCAGACTATGCCTGAAATAAACTCCTGTCTTAGGCCAGCTCTCCAGCAACGTGAAATTTCCTACCCAAGCTCTCTCTCTCTTACATCCTCTACCCATCTCTTCTTGTACCCTGTTTTGGGCTATCCAACCCCCCCCCCCCTCTTACCACCACCCCGTGTGGCTTGATATAGCCAAAATCTTTCAGTTTATTTAGACAAGATACTGTTTACTCGCTCTAGAATGTTAGTTATTTCTTTCTTCATTGCGCATGGTATTCTGAAAACCTGCCACCAGCATTTAAGCTGAAAAGCCTCTTTTATCTTTTTTAAGGACAAAGTTGTTGTTTAAATTTTTTTAAACTAACGATAACAATTAAATGGATGGACTTACCAAAATCGCGTGTCTGGGAAGTGCAAACAACAACTGCAGTTCTCGGGGTATGTATTTATGACTTTATGTTTGAGAGTAATATCTGCAGCTGTGTGTTTATTGTCTTCTTCTAGCTTAAGTGTGGCTTGATTATCGGCAGGTTTGTTTGTTGGTGATGCAGTTAAGTGATCAATCAATCAATCAACACGTCTTTAGTATCGGCACGTCCTAATGTCTATCTTTCTCTATCTATTTTGTCAGTTCTGTGCGCTTTCATAGTAATTACATTTTCAAAGCCTTGTATCTCTCTGTATCTCTCGGCCTCGCTTTCCGGAAACTGCACCCTTTGTCACCGTTCTTTCCAAATTGGCACGGTACTTGAAGCCAAACAGACTCTCAGCAAACAACTGAGCAAAAGAAGAGAATAATCAAATCAATCAGAAAGCCACCAAAACCGACACATGATGATAACCGTTTTATGGACAAACCAAAGCAAGTTATTATTCTAATCTACGCCTTAGACCAGGACACAATCGACTTCGCAGCCACAGGTACACACAATTTAAAATATGTGAATCCGCCATGTGCACATAGGGATTGGCATCTGAGACAACAGTGAATTACAAAAGACAGTGAAGTTCATACTAGGGACAATATTGCAGATATGCATAATTTATTGCAAGCGAACGAAAGAAGAAGAAGAATGTACTTGACATGTCTGAAATACTTCACTTCTCGGGATAGGATGCTGTTTACGTGCCAGTTCTCCTCGATGGCCTTGCAGGATGTCGAAATTTTTTCTTCTTTCTGGTCCACGGTATTCTTTCTGTAGCTTTTCAGCTCAAAAGCTCCGATTTTCTTTTTCAAAGACTTGAGTGAGAGTCCCTGACTGACATCCATAATCTGCAACGGAAAAGACGCATGATCTCACAACTTGCTTGAAGCTGTTAGGCCGTAGGTTCTTGATGCTGTTTAGTCTCTGCATTCTTCAAAGTCTTTTTCCGAATTCGTATGTACAGTCATTGCTCCTCATTAGACTTGTCCAGGCTATTACTAAATATTCAAAACCTGGGAACATTTAATAGACCAGGCATAGTTCTGCACTCTGTGGAAAAACGCCAGCTCATCATGATAGAGCTGACCGGGCCCGTGCGAGTCGTGGATGGAAGAAAATCACCTGTACAAGCTTGAAAGTACGGTCAGCTCGTGGTCGGTCTGAGGAGAGACGAAGAACACACAGTTATTATCTTCGCCTTAGAGGTAGGCGCAAGAGTTCTCATTCCCACTTCAACATACAATGTGCTAAAGCAGCTGGGCTTGAGAGGAAATGAGCGTAAATATTTACTTAAACAACTGGGCGAAGCTGCTGAGCTTCGTTCTGGTTTTGGGTGCAGCGGAACGTCGTAGTGGATGGGCCTCGGTAGACTAATCTAAGCCCCTGGTGGAGAGGAGCTTGTTGTCCCTTAAAGCCAAAGTGTCCAATAAATGTCTGCCAGTGTCTCTCTACCAAACACCTGTTTGATGAACCAACGGTAAACTTGTCACTCTCGTCGTTAAGGTAGTCGGCTGATCGAAGTTGCTACCGCAGCGACAATATAACACCAAATCTCACAGTACCTGTTGCAAAGTCACCATATCGTGCAGTAGGGGAAGATCGATGCCTGGCTTCATGACCCATGTTACCCCACCTTCCGAGATTGTCTAGGAAGTAATGAGCCGAAACAATTGTGGACAAAGGATCTATCTACTGATGATCGGTGGAACCCTGCTGTGCATGCTCCGCTGTGGAGTTCATCATATAATTTTTTTTTTTCCTTTTACCTGTTTAATTATT
>CAJHNH020001590.1:144668-147168 GCA_905116865.2 Candidula unifasciata | reverse complement strand
AAATCACGGTTGTCGATGAAGGAAACATCCCAAATATGGAAGATATGTAAACCCTGGGATGCCACTGAAAGCAGTCATTGTATGAAGTTGGAACCTCGAGGACGCTCTACCCCTGGACTCCACTATAAACCTCAACAGAAAGCTGGTATAGTGTCACTGTTCGGCAATAAGCCGGTATACTTATATTACCTTATTCAGACTGCGGAAGAGAAGATCGAGATGACTGTCCAGGACTGTCCGGATTCCAAGGTCGGACTGAAATCGTTGTGATTGTCCGGATTCCAAGGTCGGACTGCGACCCGTCATTGTTAGGAAATCAGTTGATGTTCGAGCGGGCTCGGTTGGTGTGTTTGGATTATTAATTGCACATTTTCTCCTTTTGTTGATCATCATTATTGTCAGTACAACAATGGGACGTTTTAAAGAGAGTTCTCATTCAACTACATTTGGAAGCTTTAACATTCAGCATTTTCTGTTACACTTGGCTAATGGCATATTAAGTTGTTGATGCCGTTTGTTACATTAGTTAGTTAGTTAGTTAGTCTTTCCTCTTGTGTCGAGTGCGGCACATAGGGCAGAGGTCATGACTCTCCATGCACGGCGGTCCGTTGCAATCCGTTGTAGGTCTTGGATGTTTGAGTGGCCCATGAGCGAGCCTTCCCTGATGATAGTTCTACGTAAAGTTTCCCTTGGTCTTCCACGAGATCTTTTCACCTGTGGTGTCCAAATAAGGGCTTGGTAAGGAAGTCTTGATTTATCCATTCTAAGAGCGTGGCCGACATAGTTCCAGCGGCGTTTTCGTATAAAATTAGACACATACTCTTGCCTGGATTCTTGCCTTATTTGTGTATTGGTTCGGAAATCTGACCATTTGAAATTTAGTATTCTTCTAAGGCATTTATTTTCAAAACTGTCTAATTTTGTGTCTAGAGTTTTCGTTGATTTCCAGCTCTCGCATCCATAGGTTAGTACTGGAATCACACAAGAATTGAAGATCTTGAGTTTTGTGTGTTTGCTAAGTGTCTTTGATTTCCAGATGTTAGACAGTTTATTGAAGGCACTAGATGCCAGTGCTATTCTAAATGATATTTCTGGTGCGGTATCTCCTGTAGATGACATCTTGCTCCCTAGATAAGTGAAACTGTTGACTTTTTCAAGCTGTTGTTGTTCAGCCTGATATCAACTGAACTGTTGGTAAGGTCTAGAATTTTTGTTTTTGCGGTGTTAATTTGGAGTCCAATTTGTTCTGAGAAATTCTGGAGTCGATTGATTTTTTCTTGGGCGTCTGTGTGTTCTGAACTCAGGAGTGCTATGTCGTCGGCGAAGTCTAGGTCCGACAAGCTGTCATCGCAAAACCACCAATTGTTATAGAATCAGATTTGTTACATTGCGACGCCATAATTCATCTTTGGTACGCCGCACATAAGCATGAATCCACAATATCGTGACCTAGACCAGACTTCGTCAACGTTGTCGGTATGTTGTCCAGATCGCCATACATGCAGGCCGTCATCCTGTTGCTTGTATGAAATGTTGTTCTTCCGGAAGCAGTGTATTCTCTTGTATATCCGTTGAATGGTCGCTGCTTGATATAATCTGTACGCTGCTAGTCTTCGTTGATCCACGTGCCATCTAACGTCTGATTAGATCGTTTCGCCCGCTTTTTCATGGCTTTATTTGGTACAACTGCTTCGCCTCTCACACCTGGTCTTGGCTTTGGATTTTTAGTTTGTGTTTTTTTCGTTTTTCTTTCCGGTTTATTAGGCTCCATACCCAATGGTCTCTTAGGTTCTTTGTCTCAATTCAAGCCTTATATCCACTGCTGCTTATGAATCTTCAGTAAGAACCCGTACCTTTCATTACATTTTTTTTTCTAAACTCCTTTGATATTCCATATAGATACGGTGCTGAATTTTCCGAGACAGGACAATACTAGGGCATTTTTGTTAGGTTTCTAAACCATTTAATTTGTCGTTCTTTGGTGACTTGTAAGACTGGCTTTATTCCTAGCATTCGTCTGATTTCATGACAGCGTCGTAAATGCCAAAAATCTTCTTCTAAATGATATAGGACACTGAGAAAGTGTGTCTGTAATACGTACAATAATATATATATGTGTGTGTGTTTGTATTTATTGGTTTGGTTTATTCAACAGATTAACATCATGGCACAAGGGTAGTAGCCCATAAATGCTACGCTTTATTTCTAACTGAAGCCTGAGTCTGAAGAATCCGGTGAGGATCCTTAGATTTTCCACTCCAAATTTGGCTCAGGCAGCACCGCTAGGTTACTCTTATGATTTCAATCTGCCGTCGGATTTCCTTTTTTTTTTCGTTTTCACGTGCGCATCGATACACAACGGCAGTAGGATCTTATTACCTAGAAAACAGGAACATTAGTAGAAGTCCACATAAAAATTATCCTAGACGTCACATGGGCTTTTACACAGGACCTCTACACTTGAGGTGGATGCCATGCCTTGAGACCATTCAGCCCTCTT
>CAJHNH020001590.1:132500-136307 GCA_905116865.2 Candidula unifasciata | reverse complement strand
CTTCATGGGATCTGTGTTGTCATTGGTAAGTTTTTTAGTATACCCAATTCCCAATTAATTTAAAAAGAAAATCAAAACAGGCCATAGCCATTTTTTACTTGGGAATCAAAATCGTCTCCTCTGATAGGGAAGGCAGACAATCTGCCAGCTTGGCCGCACACCTCTCAAAGACCTATCACTGAGACCAGTATGACGTTTACCGAAATGATTACAGTTTCAAACTACACATTTTTTTACCACGTCAGTCGGTGCTCTAGTAGAATCGATTCCAAAGGCGATAACAGAAGGCTTTGTTGCCTTTGCAAATATCAACGCCAATGGAAAAAAAGTGCTTAATTGTCCGATTTGCCACATTCACGTCGGGTGAGAGGTCGGTAAAGACCGGAAGGTTACCGAACTCGTACGACACACCAATAAGCAGGTTTGTTGTTGTTTGATGTTGTTTTTATCTTTGTTGATTATATTATACGTATGTATTTTGTCTTGCTGTGTATCGGGTAAATATGAGAGTCGTCGTGGCTAGACGCCATCCTGCGGATCAAAAACGACCTTGACTCTCAATTCGACCTAGCCTTGAGTGGGTACTAGATGCAGTACTAAGACCACATCACCCACCAAGTGCCAATTTGTCTATACAAATTTATGCCTAGCTCTATACTCCTAACATGCATAAAGGCGTAGGAAAAGGACCCTTACTTGTAAGGTAAATATATTATTTCATCATCATCCTGTAACCCTGCGTGTCGTTGGGTCTCCAGTTTCTGTTGACTGTCTGATCAGCTCGCTCCACTTTTGACGGTCAGATGCGATGGACTTTATGGTTGCATGCCTGAGGCCTGTCCAGTCAGTCAAGTTTTGTATCCAGGTCTTTCCTGGTATGCCTCTTCTCCTGTTCTTCTCTATTAAGCCCAGTATTTTTTTTTTTTTTTTGAGGTCTTTAGATCTTACTACATGTCATTTCCATCTTGTCACAGTAGTCAAAAAGGTTCATAGTTGTCAATGTACTGAAAATTTTGCGATTTGTTCTCTATATGTTATTTTAAGAATGTTTATGAAAGATCGCATTTCCAATGCTCGTACATTTTTTTTTAAGTTTAGCTTCTCTGATCCCTCTTTCATAGGCACACGGAAAAATACTAATAGCTAGTGTTATGGGCAGTGGAAGCTTAGTTTTAATGAAGTGTTTTTATATCGCCATAATATTTGTTGTTTTGCAAAGACTTGTGTTGTCTGGGCAATAAGGATAATTCATTACTCTGTTGTTTCATATTTGTCACATAGGGCTCGCAATCTATTATTCAGTTCCATTTTGTCATGTGCAATAATTTAATATCTTGGATAGAATCCAGTCCAGCAGCTTTGGCCTCTCTCATCAACGTTCATCTTTTAGTTTCTTTCTGGTGTCCTCGCCACCTCAATCGCTTTATTTCCCAAGTTAATTTCTGCTTGGTTTTACTCTTATATTGGTTATACCTAGTGGAGCAAGTAATGAAATGAGATGTCTGAGAAGGGCTGTAGGAGTGATCATAAGAGATCAGGAATGAGATCATAAGAGAAAAAGTCGGCACAGAACCAATTCTGGGTTACATACAAAGACAGCAAGTGAAATGGTTTGCCCACTTAGAGAGAATGCCTTGTGACACGATACCATACAAAGCATACATGGAAAGAGAAGAAGGACGTAGAGCATGGGGTAGACCAAGAACAAGATGGAAGGATAACATCAGATAAACTCTTCAACAGCACGATGTGCCTATGGTCGAGGCAGCCAGAAGAGCTAGAAACAGAACCTTATATCTCCCTCGACACCCACAGCGGTAAAAGAGGAAGTGAAGAAGAAGAAGATGAAGAAGAAGAAGTAAGTAAACAGATGGAGTGCAGAATTTGGATTAGATATTAATTTGAAAAGACAAAAACCATGATATTTAGCAAAGAAAATAATCAGCTAACAATGAATATCACAGTGAACGTGGCGAAATTGGAACAAGTTAAAAATGTCTTATATCTTGGACAAGTAATAACATGTGAGGGCAGAAGTGAAACAGAAGTCAAGAAAAGAATAGGGATGGCCAAAAACATTTTCAATAACATGCAAAAGTTACTGACATCAAGAGAAATAAGCAATATATTTAAAATTAGAATTGTCAAATGTTATGTATTCTCGATCATACTGTATGGCACAGAGACATGGATAATGAACAAACAACTGGAAAATCGTATCAATTCTTTGGAGATGTGGATATACAGAAGATTAGGTTGTATTTCATGGAAACAAAAGCTATCAAATACAGAGGTACTGAGGAAATTGGGAATGAAAGGAGAGTTGCTAGGTGAAATAAAAAAGAGACAAGTGAAATATTTTGATCACATTAAAAGACATAACAGTATTGTAAAGATCATCCTAGAGGGAAAGGTTTAAGGTGTGCGAGCAAGAGGCAGACAGCGTTACAAGTGGGAAGATAACATCAAGAAATGGACGAACAGCAGTTTGAGTGAGTGTACATCAAGGGCAAGAGACAGGGCTTGTTGGAGATCCATTGCAGCCAACCTTCATTGTGGAGACGGCACCTGATTGATTAATACTCTTCTAGTTTTCAATCAGGATGTGCCCATTATAGAGCTGTCTTCTATGTCTTATTACTGTTGATACCCAGTGCAGACATACTTTTTATTTCCTAATCCCTCTTAAATTCCTCCAGATTTTAATTTCAATATTTTCCTCAGGCAATTTAGCCAGCAAGAGTGTGTGAACTTACTTCAAGCGAATGTTGTATTTGATTAATGTTACTTTATTAGACTAGGATTTTGACTGTCCAGTGCTTTGGGTTTTGTGAAAATATATATTCCAGTGCATTGGGTTTTGTGTATGTATATTCCAGTGCATTGTGTTATATATATATATATATATATATATATATATATATATATATATATATATATATATATATATTTATATTCCAGTGCATTGGTTTTTATGTAAATATATATATTCCAGTGCATTGGGGTTTATTTATAGATATTCCAGTGCATTGGGTTTTATGCATATATATTCCAGTGCATTTGGTTTTATGTATATATATTCCAATACATTGGGTTTTGTGTATATATATATTTATTTCAGTGCATTTGGTTTTATGCACATATATATTCCAGTGCATTGGTTTTGTATATATATATATATGTTACAGTGCATTGGCTTTTATTTATATATATTCCAGTTCATTAGGTTTTATGTACATATATTTTCCAATACATTGGGTTTTGTGTAAATATATATACATGTGCTTTAGGTTTATGTATATAAATATTCCAGTGCATTGGGTTTTGTGCATATATATATTCTAATGTATTGTTTTTTGTGTATATATATTCCAGTGCATTAAGTTTATGTATATATATATATATTCCAATGCATTGGGTTTTGTGTACATATATTCCAGTGCATTGGGTTTATGTTTTTGTATTCCAGTGCATTGGGTTTTGTGTTTATATATATATATCTATATGTATATATTCCAGTGCTTTGGGTTTTATGTATACATATTCCAATACATTTGGTTTTGTGTATATATATTCCAGTTGTCAGAGGCCAGTTCGGCTATGGGAAACACAACAGATGTCCTATAGTGAATCATCACGTTTGTACGAGTTGACCTTCAGTAAACTCAGTATGCCAACGGACAGCTTGACCACGCAAGAAATACTGCGGGCCCAGTTAAGAGGCTAGGTCGAGTTCACTCAGCTGACACGTGTTAAGCCATGAACTTAGGGGAAATACAAAAGGCTTTGTCTGAGCTGGTTTTGGAG
>CAJHNH020001590.1:0-127500 GCA_905116865.2 Candidula unifasciata | reverse complement strand
TGTTTCTCTAGGTACCAGTTCGGGTAGAGACAATTGACGAGCAGTGTCCACCTCGACATCATTGCTCTCTTCGTCAATGACGTGGCAGAACCATGCCTCCATTTCTTCTTTTTGTAAATTACTGTCGGGTGCCTCAGCTGCTTTCAACACTTCAGACAAACCACTAGGGCGAGACAAACTCTTTAAGCTTGTTTAGATTATATACTTTAGGATGTCCTATGTTATTAATAAGATTATCCACATCTGAAATATCCTTTATAATTTTAAACGGACCCTGCCATTTGGCCAATAAACAACAATTGTTATCATGCAGAAATATCCATACATCATCATTCGGTTGGAGAAAGATCAATCTCCGATTACGGTTAACGTAATCTCTTTAATGAGTACCAGCATTTTCCATGTTGTCCCGTGCAACTTGACAGCCTGTCATTATAGTGTGACATAACTCCGTCACGAACTTAATGCATGTTTGAGTGGCTTCCTGATCGCCTTTACCGATCCACATGTCCTTTAACAGCGACAGTGGACCGCTGGGGTTAGCTCCATATATGTTCGAAAGATGAGACAACTGTGCTGCTCTGGGGCACCTCACGATACGCGAATAATACCGCAGGAAGGTTTTTGTCCCAGTCTGCTAGAAATTAATTGGTAACTTTGGCTAGCATAGTTTTTATTCTACCATTTAAATTTTCTACGAGGCCATTTGATTATGGGTGATATCTTGCAGAAAAAAGTGATAGATGGCAAGTAATTTGTCGAAAGAGCGCAATTGCTTCTTAAATAAATTGTGATCCGTGATCTGACAAGATTGTTTAAGGGAAGCCTACTAGAGAGAATATAAGCATCAATGCTTCTGCTGCTGACTCAGTAGGAATATTAGTTAGTCTGAGACAGTGCCGTTGCCGTCGCGTTAGTCTGAGACTGCTATTTGGTTTTCGTTCGAAGTAGCTGACTAACGCAGGTGTGGCTTCCTAGTTACTTAGTTTCTGTTTTGCGTGTGTAACTGCAGCATTCGCTTCAGACACACCCTCATTTTCCTTATACCAGCGTTAGATTTCCTCTTGCGAGGGCATCTTTGCTCCTGGAACTGATCCAAGGAGTACGTCTGCTGTTGCTCTCTCTAAAATGCACACTTCGGCAATACCTTTAAAGTGCGGGTTATTTAAATATACTTTTGATAAAGAAAACCTTTCTAGACGACCACCGAATGTACGACACTTGCAATACCGACCAAAGTATGCCGATTTGAGGATTAGGTATCTAGCTACACCGATAACGTTGGCGCCAGTGTTCTGTAACACTTTACATTTTATATTTCCAACATAACCATTATGCAAATGTAAACCTGCCTCTAGTCGTACAGCGGACAGCGCTGTGTAAATAATTTCCGAACGAATTTGAACATTACCGTCTGCTTCATTATTCGCTTTTCGTGACATTGCTGAGTTTACTGCCTGTGCGGAATTAGCACGACTGTTAACAACTCTTGGGCAATCTGAACGTTTATGTGAACCCCGTCAGACAAAACACCTTATTTGACCTGTTTTGCGTTGAAACCTGCCTCGTGATGTTGGGCCAACATCATCATCTTTCTTGTGTCGGTTGCTGGGACAATCAGGACTTTTGTGTCTCCGCGAAAAACAGATTGACCAACCAGATGAACGGGGTTGATAATGTTCACCCTGGTTTTTGGAAGTTAGATCTCTATGGGGTGGTTGCCTCTGTTCGACGTGGCTGCAATAGACCCCTTGCCTAATATTTGATTTGTTCCATCTGGGCCGAGTTGACTATGCATTTTGGTGCACCCTAATACTGGATTCAGCTAGGAGTATGTCATCTAACCTGGTGTTATGTAATGGTTTACCAGGATGTGCAGTGACATACTGCTCTCCCAGTGTAGTCATCTCCTCAACTGAATTCGGTTTTCTTTCCTGATAAAAATGAAAAACATCTCCGCACTACATGATGACAAAATTGTGTCCCGAATAATGGGGTCTGCTGACCTATTATACGAGGTTCTCACCTCTGCCAATGTCACCCATCGCGTAAACAAAGTTCTAACACATGCCACAAAATCAGCGAAGCATCCCTCGATGGATGGCACGACAGATTTAAACTGAACCTGGTAACCTTCTTCGGTCATGCACTTCGACGCCAGCAATTTTTATTTTACTATATCAAACGACGCACGCTAGTCTTCTGATAAGTTCGTGAACATGTTCTAGACTGGGCCCGTTAGTAAATCCATTAAACGCGATACCCACTTATCCTCTGGTATCCTAGCTGTATTCATAGCTAAAGAAAGCGATCCAAATAATTATTAATCTCTTCCGTATGTGTAAGGAAAGGTAATTTGGGTATATTGATACCTGTCCCTTGTTCTGAACCCGAACGGCTACTTCTAGTCACAAGACGACTGTTCTTTGATTCTGACACAGCAACAGCCTTGCCTCTATGTACATGAGCTAGTTCTAATTAATTCTCCAAAAGTAACTTTTCCAAATTAGTCTCCATTTCGAAACGCAGTCTCTCAGCCTCAGCTTCTTTTTTTCCCAACGTAATTTCTCAGCTTCTTTTTCCAAACGTAGCTTCTCCAACTCCATTTATTTTTTCCAGTCAAGTTCCGTCGTTCTCTCATCGCGTAACTGTTTATCCCTGTCCGCCAACACTTTCATCCTGGCCTCGGCGAAAGCGAGGAGTTCCCCATTTTGTAGGTCTATACTTCAACCTAACTCTAAAAGCTCTGCAAATGTAGACATAATCAAGTAATATAACAATCAGTATACAAAACATATATGATAATGAAATGTGTGTGCTGAAGTGACGCCACAGGATAACGAATACTGCGTACTGTCACACAAGTACAATGCGAAGAGTCTGACGGACAATAATTAAAATGACTTAACAAAATACACTACATATACTAACAAATAGAAAGAAACAGAAACATCATATAGCACTAATACAAACTGAGCGTACAGGACGTGACGAGACCGGACTAAGACACTTTCGTGTAATAGGGTGAAAACGACGAAGACTACAGTACAGCAGATTTAAAGATCTTAGATTTATTCTGGTTTGAAATTGGCCAACAGGCCGAATGAGAAACATTGGCAGTTAATAGTTTGACGAAAGATGGGGAAAAATCTGGCTCGCTGAGTATAAAAGATTGTGTTTAGTTTTTCAGCGATCAATTCGACTTCCGGTCGGGCTCTGCGCTAGCCTACCTAGCGACTGTGCTTTGCACAATGGGCTAGTCAATAGGCATGGCGAGCGTAGTGAAAGTCCGCGGTCCGACTGATTTCAGGCGGTGGTACGTTCATTTGGTTTGACGATTAGCCTTTTAGATTTGTGTTCGAGCACGATGTTGTCGTTAATGTCGTTATTTGTTGGCCTGGCTGATGTGATGTTAAATAAAATTGTGCTTAACGTTGTATTTATAGTTACAGTTGTTTCCTTCAGCTTAGGACTTGTAGTTAGTGTACCTAGTTTATATTATTCGTTACTTGTCTGATCTAGACTTTACACAGAAGATTTCTTGCATGGGTGAGATATTCTGATCTCTCCCCCACCAAAACAAACTCTTTTTCTTTATTTTTTTCTTGGTACTATGGGCTTTCTCCGTCTTAGTTCATAAGCCTAAATCAATGCACAGAGTCGCGAAAAGATTAACTCCCTGTTATAATGGCGACCACTCCGAGGGTTGAAGTTGGCTATTGACAGAGCCAAAGACGATATGTCACTCTAGTGGTGAGCTGGTTGAAATATCGAATCAGGCTCTCGCCGCCCAACCTCCCGCTTACTTGATTACACGTAACGATTAGTGTGCCCATTGCTCTCCACTTGCGTACGGGAAAAACCAGGTCTGTTCTCTGGAGGAAAAAGTTAAAATTGTCAGCGCAACAGAAACTACAATAACCACAATTGACTTACCAACTGGGTGGCAGACAGTTAAACAACAATTTACACGTCAATGTTAGCGATGAAAAATACGCCGTTAATAGCAACAAATCCAACAGTAAGTAGCAGAGACAATGTTTAACCGAAATGACGACTTTGATTCCGATGTAGATGCACGATGAGTGGTACAGACAGTACAGACTTGATCCCGATCTAAATCCAACGAAGAGTGATACAGACAATAATGGTGACTTGATCCCGATGAAGATCCAACTATGACTGGGACAGACAGTTGGCGACATGATACTTTGAAACGTTATCCAAAGTTAGAGACGTGTAAAGGCTGGTCCGATTAGAACGTGCTTCATGTACAACATGTTATTGAGATCAAAACACAGTATGACGAAAGGATGTATCACACTGTGATGTTTGCGAGGCCCCTTGTCTGTAAAGAAATGCTCCTTTTGTAACGTGCGGCGGCTTTATTGTGATGTATGTATGTATGTATGTATGTATGTATGTATGTATGTATGTATGTATGTATGTATGTATGTATGTATGTATGTCTGTCTGTCTGTCTGTCTGTCTGTCTGTCTGTCTGTCTGTCTGTCTGTCTGTCTGTCTGTCTGTCTGTCTGTCTGTCTGTCTGTCTGTCTGTCTGTCTGTCTGTCTGTCTGTCTGTCTGTCTGTCTGTCTGTCTGTCTGTCTGTCTGTCTGTCTGTCTGTCTGTCTGTCTGTCTGTCTGTCTGTCTGTCTGTCTGTCTGTCTGACTGTCTGTCTGTCTGTCTGTATGTATGTATGTATGTATGTATGTATGTATGTATGTATGTATGTATGTATGTATGTATGTATGTATGTATGTATGTGTGTATGTATGTATGTCTGTATGAAACTTGGATAGCTTTGACGTCGGCCCTATGCGCCGCATTAGGCTCAAGAGGAAAGACAAACTAACTTTTTAAACAGGTAAAATAAAGAAATAATAATAGGATGAACTCCACAGCGGAGCATGCACAGCAGGGTTCCACCGATGATCAGTAGATAGATCATTTGTCCACTATAGTTTCAGCTCATTACTTCCTAGACAATCTCGGAAGGTGGGGTAACATAGGTCATGAAGCCAGGCCTCGATCTTCCCCTACTGCACGATATGGTGACTTTGCAACAGGTACTGTGACATTAGGTGTTATATTGTCGCTGCGGTAGCAACTTCGATCAGCCGACTACCTCAACGACGAGAGCGACAAGTTTACCGTTGGTTCATCAAACAGGTGTTTGGCAGAGAGACACTGGCAGAAATTTATTGGACACTTTGGCTTTAAGGGATAACAAGCTCCGCTCGACCAGGGGCTCAGATAAGTCTACCGAGGCCCATCCACTACGACGTTCCGCTGCGTCCAAAGCCAGAACAAAGTTCAGCAGCTTCTCCCAGTTGTTTAAGTGAATGTTTACGCTCGTTCCTCTCAAGCCAAGCTGCTTTATCACGTTGTTTGTGGAAGAGGAGATGAGAACTCTTGCGCCTACCTTTACGGCAAAGATTTTAACTGTGTACGCTTCGTTTCTCCTTAGACCGGCCAAGAGCTCACCGTACTTTTAAGCTTGTAAAGGAGATTTTCTTCCATTCGCGACTCGCACGGGCCCGGTCAGCTCTATCAATATGAGCTGGCGGTTTCCCACAGAGTGCAGAACTATGTCTAATCTATTAAATGTTCCCAGGTTTTGAATATTTAGTAATAGGCTAAGTTATAGTAAAAGTTGTGAGATCATGCATCTTTTCCGTGGCAGCTGATGGATGCCAATCATGGACTCTCACTCAGTCTTTGGAAAAGAAAATTTGAGCTTTTGAACTGTAATGCTACAGAAAGCATACAGTGGATCATCGAGGAGAATTGGCTCGTAAACAGCATCCTCTCCCGAAAAGTGAAGTATTTTAGACATGTCAAGTAAATTCTTCTTCTTCTTTTGTTTTAAATTATCTATTACTACAATGCTGTCTCTAGTATGAACTTCACTGTCTTTTGAAATTCACTCAGCGACTAGTAAAATTTGACTTGCACCGATGTTTCTCTTGGCCAAAAGTTTTGCCTTGCTTTATTGCATTTGGGACAGTCTTGGAGGACATGATCTGTTGTCTCAGGTGCCAATCCCTATGTGCACATGGCTGATTTGCCTCTTTTACATTTTGTGTACCTGTGGCTACGAAGTCGACTGTGTCTTGGTCTAAGGCGTAGATTAGAATAATAACTTGCTTTGGTTTGTCCATAAAATGGTAATCATCATGTGTCGGTTTTGGTGGCTTTCTGATTGATTTGATTATTCTCTTATTTTGCTCTGTTCTTTGCTAAGAATCTCTTTTGCTTCAAGTTCCGTGCCGATTTGGAAAGAACGGTGACAAAGGGTGCAGTTACCGGAAAGCGAGACCGAGAGATACAGAGAGAGACAAAGCATTGTAAATGTAATAACATTGAAAGCGCACAGAACTGACGAAATAGCTAATAAAAGTCAGACACTAAGACGTGCCATAAAAAGAGCTATGTTCTGCTAAAGACGTGCTGATTGATTGATTAAATCACTTAACTGCATCACCAACAAATAAACTGGCCGATACTCAAGTCACACTTAAACCAGAGACAGACAATAAACCAACAGCTGCAGATAATACTCTAATACATAAAGTCCTAAATATATACCGTGAGAATTGCAGTTGTTTTTTGCACTTTCCACACTCGCGATTTTGGTAAGTCCATCCGTTTAATTATTACCGTTAGTTTAAAAAAAAATAACTTTGTCCTCAAAAAGATAATAGAGGCTTTTGAGCTTAAATGCTACTGGCAGGTTTTCAGAATACCATGCGCAATGATGAAAGAAATAACTAACATTCTAGAACTAGTAAACCGTTTCTTGTCTAAATAAACTGAAATATTTTAGCTATATCAAGCCACACGGCGGACTGGGGGCGGGGAGGGGGGGGGGGGGAGTTGAAAGCCCAAAACAGGGTACAAGAAGAGATGGGTAGAGGATGTAAGAGAGAGAGCTTGGGTAGGAAATTTCACGTTGCTGGAGAGCTGGCCTAAGACAGGAGTTTTTTTCAAGCATAGTCTGATAAAGGCAACGCTTGGCAAATTACTTGCTACATAATGATGAGTTAAAGAAAAGTTAGTTTCACATCCTTCTTAGGGTGCTGTGGAACCAACCCAAACAGTTTCTGGCCGTTTCTGATATTATCATACACTTTTATGTTCAATATTTTGTCATTGCTTTTTAAATGGTGGCTCTCAATTCTATTTGCCGTGTGTTGAATGTTGAAGTGAGAATCGACATCACAGCACTCAGGACAATGCCATAAGCGCTCCGTACCCATCTTCAGCAGCAAGCGAAGAGTTCCACTTCTGACGGCACCAGTATCTGTTTAATTGTAAATTCGTCTCGCCTCTTCCCTGATGAACTAGATTGACTGAATGAAAGACTTCCTTATTAACAATAATGCACTCAGGACATTAACATAAGTGCTCCATCTTCTTCTTTAGTGATCAACGAAAAATCGACATGCTAGTAACACCGGCTGCAACCTGATTAAAAGGCGGCATCTCTTTCCCTTTTTAATGTTGAATATCTCTCAGAATCTCTACGCCCACTCCAGTGGAATGAATATTGCTGTATATGGACTCTTTCCTTTGCACTGTCCATTTGATCCTATAGGACCGTCACCATATCCGCTTCATGATAAAAGTAGCTTACTGCCCAGAGTCGCAGCAGCAGTTAATCTATCAAACTGTTCATTTTCTAACACACCTGAATATTTTAGGGGAAATAATTCCACGATATGCTCTTGAACTGGGAAATCGTTTGAACGAAAGTAGTATTGAAAAATGTACACTTGACTTACGACGACTTGGACTTTCGACCTGTTAGTCACAAAGTGAATCTTATCAGAACTATTTTTTTGGCCAACATTATGTTATCAGTGCCAAACATGGACACTTACATCCTCCAGTAAACGTAAAATTGTGACAACAAAGATTAAATGCCTTAGAAGAGTTGCAGGAGTTTCGAGGAAGAAAGAATACTAACTCCCGAAATCAGACGAATTCTAGGAGTAAAGCCAGTCTTACAGGTGATCAAAGAACAACAAGTGAAGAGGTTTGGACACCTAACAAGAATGCCCTGGTACTATCTGCCACAGCAAGCCACACTAAAGCGTTACAAGGGTAAAGAGCGAGTGGAAGACATCGAAAAATATGGAATGATGGCGTTAAGAACAGCCTTGCAGAAATGAACATCAGTCTTAATAGTGCTTTTGACAGAGCTCATCGACGAATGTTATATCTCACGCAGACATTTCGCTGAGGTACAAATAGTTTACACCACGCCATGCAGCTGCACATGTTGCACAATGCCTATATACGACCCTTGTGAATACACAGCATTTGTTTGACTAATTTGTGTTTTAACAATAGATAACTGCACGTGAAAACGGTTTAGAGACACCCCTGACGAAAATGTTGAACAAATCAATGACACTGTTGGCAATCCTCGCCATAGGCATGTGTGTCATAGGGGTGGATTCGTGTGCAGAAGTAAGTTTTTAATTGCACAGTTGCTAGACTGCGAACACACCACACACTCTCACTCACACACACACACACACACTCTCTCTCTTACACACAAACACTCAAACACACTTACATAAACACACACACACACATACACTCGTACATCTCTCTCACAAACACTCATACAAACTCACATACAAACTCTCACTCACACTCGCACACACTTACATACTCAAACGACAAACATTCACACTCTCACGCACGCAAACACTCACAACACAAAAACACACACACAGACACACAGATACTCACACACAGGCACGTAAACACACGTGGGTGTGACGGGCACTTACATGGGAACACTCATACCTTATGACAGAAGCCTTTATCGACAAAATCCATCACAACAACACCCCAAAGAAAAAGGGGGCGGGGTGGGGGGGGGGGGAACTCCTCAAGAAAAATACCCGAGCCCACAGGTCTTCGTACCCTAAGAGACAGATAGATGCATGGATATAAGTAGATAATTTTGAAGAAATACGGACATCGCTTTCAACCGAAAAAAACATCAACGTGATCGCGTGTCTTAACAGAAGTAACAAGAAAACATATACAATTGGACGAAAAGTATATTAGCAAGTTTCACAATATAACAAATAGAAAGAAAACGTGAACGTTGCGGCTATGGAGCCTCATCAGCACATACAAATCAAACAATACTACACAGATACACAAAATTGAATAATAAAAAAAGCGTGTTGAAAGTATATTTCAAAGAAGTAATGACAGATTGGTTGTCATCAAGTGTCAAACATAGATGTGACCTCTCAACCCTGCTATTTACTACTTACATGGATATAATTAGTAAAGTTAGTAAAGGGTCGTTTTCCACGCCTTTAGGCGAATAGGGCACACAGGGCTAGACTTATTTTTATACACCAATCGGCACAAGATGGGTGATGTGGTCACAGCATCACGCCGGCCGTTTTTGCTTCCCAGGACTGCACTCGGTACCCACTGAAGGCTGTGTCGACATGGGAGTCAAGGTAATGTTTAAAAACAAAAGTTCGGCTCTACCTGGGAGCGAACCCACCACCTTCCGATCCGCACGCGAAAGTCTAGCAACTACGCCACGGCGACTCCCTCGGATATTTTTAGAAGGGAGGCAAATACGGACACTGAAGAAATCAATGAACTTCTTTTTGCAAACGACAAATGAACTACCAAGAAAAGAATCTAAAACACCATATTGATTCCTTACATCAAACCTGCGCAACGTTTGATGTGCGAATAAAGACAGCACAAAATGAGGAAATGAAAAATGCAGGAAACAGAATAATACAAACATTCGTGTCAACAGTACTACAATCAAACAAGTATGAGAGTTCAAAAAAATATAAGAAACATATTTACTGAGGATGGCACACTCGATAGAGAGAGACAGACCAAACTGCATATGAGACTTTTTATAGCAAAACATCTGGGAAACAGGCAAGAGGAGGACCAAGAACAATATCGATAAACGGTATAGCTGAAACCTGCAAACAAAAGAACAAATCCATCACCCAAGCCCCCTAAAAAGTGCGGAACAAAATACAGAAAACTACTACACTGGGCTACAACCTGGTAACAATGAGACAATGAAAGAAGAAAAAGAAGAAGATCATGTGTCTGGGAAGAGCCATCTGAGAAACAAAAATAGAGATTAACAATTAAAACCAAAGAAATTATGAAACAAATGGGATTGAGAACCAGTCATACAGTTTATCAAAAAGCAGCATTTGAGATGGTTCTGTCATATAGCTGGAACCTTCTAGTACCAGTTGTCACAAGGATATACGCTTAAGAAAAAAAACAACGAATACAGAGCAAGGGAAAGACCACAGAGAAAATGGAACGATGACATCAAAAACAGCCTCAAGGAATGCTGAGTTGAGTTTCAAAAAGCGACATCACAGCCCATGAAACTATTTAGTCCCGACTGCACCTTTTTTTTTGCAGACCGTGACAATGTTTATTAACATCATTATCATAAACCTCTTCAGCGCCGTGGGGAGGAATAATTTGCGATCCAGTGCACTTTGGCTGTCACTGGCTATTGTCATACCGTGAGGGTGTAGAGTGTCTTTAATGTTGTCGATCCATTTTCCGTGGCCGTCCTCTTGCTCTTGTAGCTGATCTTCTGAGTTGAAGCGCTTGTGATAGTATTTGATCTTGCTGCATTCTAACGAGATGGCCAAACCAGTTGATCTGCTGTTTCTAAATGATTCTAGTACAAGGTGGTCGTTCCGAGAGTTTGCCTGATAGTTTTATTATTAACGCGATCTTGTATGGTTAGGTTGGATGCTTTTCTCAGGTACCTCATCTCATAGGTAGTGATTTTGCGTATATGGGCTTTAGATAGTGTCCATGTTTGGCACTGGTAGCAGCGTTTACAACAATGTTTATATTCCACAGACAAAAAAATGTGCGGCTATTGGGGAAAAGTGTTACACCTTCATGGACTGCTGTGACTCCTTGACTGTCGTGTGTGTCAAATCCGGAAGCCAACTCCCGCCAAAATCTTGGAAGCCGGCCACGGTTACGTTGCCAAGAAGTGCCTTATTAAAAGGTTCTCCGCTTTATTGCGTTTGTCTAATACCAGGTTTTGGTTCTCTTTTATACATTTACAGTAAAGTTAGTAAAGCGCCCTGCTCAACACCTTTAGGCGTGTAGGGCATATAGGGCTAGACCTAAATTTTATAGACCAATCGGCACAAGATAAGTGATATGGTCAGCATCACGTTGGCCGCTTTTTCTTCCCTGGACTTTTCTCGGTTCCCACTCAAGGTTGGCTCGAACTGGAAGCCGAGGTTTAAAAAAATAAAGTCTGGCTCCGCCAAGGAAGACAACCCAAACCTTCTTCCGGCGAGCGTCTAGCCGCTCCGCCACGGTGACTCCCGCTGTATTACATTTACGTTCACCTGGCCTCGAAGTGCCTCATTTAAAGGTTTTCCGCTTTATTGCGTTTGTCTAATACCAGGTTTTGGTGCTATTTTATACATTTATATCCCCGTGCCGGTTCTGAAGACCATTGGGGTGGGGGGAGGGGGTGGGTAGGGGGAGAATATAGACCGACTGCCTTCCAACAAGCATGTCTTAAAAGGCTTCTAACAGGGCGTATCTCCTTGGAGGTAAGACTGCATCTGCCTGAGAAATTTCAAAAAGGTACACAACAAGATTCCAAGCATATCACATACCTGCTATTAGAATTAGATTCAACAATTTTTGTGAAGACTTTTAAACACAGCTTATCTGCCAAAAAACTTCAAAGTACTGCCTTTTTAATACCACTTTTGCGGTGTAGGCAAGAGGGTATTTGAGCCTGAGGTTTTTACGGTCGCATAGCTAGTGCTGTGCAAGGGAGGGTTTTATTTTGCCCCCGACAGAAAAAATTCCCAACCTTACCGATGATTCGAACCCGGGTCTCCCGCTTAACTCTTGTAGTCCCAGGTTGATGCTTCTTAATCGCATTATATCCCAACAGTTTTTTTTTTATACTAATACATCTTAAAGTCTAAAGCAGGTAATATAATAAAAACATGAGAGAGGAGGACATAAAAAAACAATTGAGGCAGCGTAAGGTAATGTAATTACTGGATAAGGAACGGAAAGTTCAGAATTGTATATCATGTAAGGTAGCTCAACAAACGCATGGTCAGTTGTTGCTTGAGAGCCCAGCGATCTAACCGTTCGGCCAGCCGTTCCTTAACACAGCTTATCAACAGATTATATTTCTTCTATTATGATATTATCTAAGTGGGGGTTCACATTTTATTACGCCGTACATACACTTGTCTACTTCTGCTTTCAGTATTTTTGATATTCATGTCCGTATGTTAAAATAATTATAGTGTAAACTAACATCTCGTTTATGTTGCATTATATTTTATCTTGGCATTTTCTTATATTCACCTTGATAATACTTACGTTGTCCTTCTAATTTCGAAATGCCTCCCAATGTCCCTCAGCCGACTGCCAGAGTCTAAATGCCAAGCCTATCACCTGTCTGATGAACCAACCGAAAGCTTGTCACCAAAGTCGTAAGGCAGTCGACTGATCTAATTTGCTACAGCAGCGACAATATCAATAATTCTCACAACACCTGTTACATTTCACCATATCGTCTTGTCCCTGTCCGAAAACACCCGGGAAAGTGCAGCAGGGGAAGACTGGGGCCTGGAAGTCATTGCCCAGGACGGCCCCCTTTCCGAGGTTGTAAAGGAATGGTAATGGACAAAACAATCGTCGACGAGGGATCTTTCTACTGATGATCGGTGGACCCCTGCTGTACATGCTCCCTTGTGGAGTTCTTAGTATTCTATAATTTCCTGTGTCACTCATTTCTTCTGCGCTGTCTCATTTAAGTCTGGTAATAATTTTTTTTAGATGTCTTTCGAATTGATTCTTTTTACATTGTCATTAGTCATCGGTACTGCTAATCTTTTCAGCAACATTGAATCTTTTTTGTACAGTGATGGCATATCTCTTACTCATTTATGGATTTGATCCAAGTTTTTTTCAAATCTAGCTTGATATTTCTTGAAGCTATTTTTAATTTTCTTTACATTTATCTGTAATTTTCAGATGACTTGCAAATGGTTACTCTTAAAGTCTGTGCTAAGTCTTGTTTTTACTGCCAGAGAACAAGATCCAGACACATGTCGTATTGTGTGTGTGTGTGTGTGTGTGTGTGTGTGTGTGTGTGTATGTGTGTGTGTGTGTTGTCCATCAAGAGGATGATGACCACTCTTTTTCATCAAGTAAGGATACGAAGATGACTAGTGAGGTCGATGCGGGCCCGAAAAGTTCTCGGACAGTGAGGACAGGGAACGAGCGTTGTGCCAGGGAGGGGATCTCCTGCAATCGTTTTTCTGTCCATCCTTTTCTTAATCAGTCTTGCTGTTCTATTTGTTTCACATGTAGTCGCGCCTCTGTGTAGAGTTGCACGCCATGCATTTCGGTCTTGAGAGGCAGCCTCCTAATTAGTGTCCTTCATCCCAAATGTTTTGAGTGAAGACTTCAATGTGTCCTTAAAGCGTTTCTTTTGCCCACTTTGGGAACGTTTCCCATATTGCAGCTCACCATAAACGTTTATTATTTTGGGAGCCTGTGGTCTGGCATGTGGCGTAATTATAACAGACTCTGAAAGCATGCTGAGAAAGGTGAAGACAGAGATGCTTTGAACTGAGTGGCAAGCTTCACTGGGAAGGTCACGGGTAGTGATCATACTTTGGATCTTTTTTTCCAGGCAATGCCGGTGTAGTGGGTAATGAACAGGCAGACAGATTAGCTGGATCCGCACCACGAAATGGTGAATTGATACATGACAAGCAGATGTGGTCCAGATCCTATGGCAACAAGCTACAGAATCACTAGAGAAACAAGATTACTATGGCCTGGAGAAAATGGGGCACCTGTGTTTAACCAGAGGTTCTGGCTAGTTCACTACATTCAGAGGAAAGGCAAGACGGACATAACCAGATTGTGACCGGTACCATCAGTACTGGAACTCTGCGCTGGCTGCTGAAGATGAGAACAGAGCACGCATGGGTATGCCCGAGAGTGCTGTGATGTCAATTCTTGACTCAACTCAACTAAATTCAACTCCTGTTTCTACTAAAAATGAACTGTTTCTAAGTCGGGCTGTTTATAAATATGTAATTAATGCTGCATTCACTGGCTGAACAGTCCGGCGGAAAATCCTGTTCTCAAGTGAGGTTCTAGATTTAGCTTTATCCCAGGACCTAAACTATGCTTGCGCATCCATTTTACTTATTAAGCTTTTTTAATGTGCAGACTGTTGGTTGCATATCAATAAACAGGACGTTTCAGAACCAACCCCAGTATTTAATATTATTATTTTTGGGGGGCTGCTGTGGTTTTTCTAGGTAGGATTTACGTTAAGTATTTTGTCATTTCCCTTGAGCGGTCAGCTCTCACAACCACTGTCGAAACTAATGCAGGATCTTCTGCTGCCAAATCGCATGCAGCTGGGATTACTAAGCGCATTCGCAACGCTTAAGCCGAAGACACCGAGCGAATGAAGAAAAAGGTTCTATCCCAATATCTTCCCCCGAACAGACAAGAATAGGTCGTGGGAGCTAGGCTGCACTCTCTCGTGGGACGTAGCTGGGTTGGGGGTTAGGCCCAGTTCTAGATGTTTTGGTGTAGATAAAAAGCGTTAGAAAGCCGGGAAACCCGCTCTTAGCACCCTCGAAAATACTGTACTGTCCTGTGACGTCATCCTGGGGAGAAAAAAAAGGGGGCGGGGAGTATTGGGAAAGCACCAAGAAAGGAAGCTAAAATTTAAAAAAAAAAAAGGATATTAGATATCATCTTTTTCTTCGCATTCACAGGCTGTAAACTGCTGTTAAATGTTGTGGTTGTTCGTCCATATCTGGAACCTGAGTGTTGCGTGCACATCCGTTTCACAGTACTGACTTATATGTATACAGATTTTTGGTTCCTTGCCTCTCATGCAGATGCACTCCGAATTCGAAGCAAGCCCCCCCCCCCCCGAGTTAGTCGACTCCTACGACATGCTTGTTGGGGAGACAGTGGGTCTATTCTTGTTGTCCCCCACACTGGGGTCCTGGAACCCACACAGGGACAGAGAATCATGCTAACCCTTGTCTGACCAGGCATCTGAGGAAAATGTAGAACGAACTAAATAGTCTCCATCTGAGTCACGGTACCCAAATAGGAGAAACGGTGGAGAAGGGGGGGGGAGGGAGTTGGTAGTCTCACTGGTACACAACAGGAATTTTTTAAAGGCAACTCATGAACTTTTTCAAACCCCAAGCAGTCGTTATTTTAACTCCTTCTATCCCAAAGTTTTAAGCTATTTAAAAAAAAAAAAAAAGTAAAGATACCTTTTTCACGCCTTTAAGGCCCATAGGAAGAGCGTACATATTTTTAGAGATCAATTAGCACTTGTGGTTAATGTGATCAGCATTCCGCCGGCCGTTTTGACTACCTAGGACATCTATCCTAGTACCTATCGAAGGCTGGGTTCACCTGCAACGCCCCATACCATGATACAATCCACGCAGCTTTAGCTATAACGAGGTTATTAATTTAGCATTAAGGAGTTTAACATAGTCACTATTAGACACGGGAAGTTAAACTAGGAATGTTTTCAGACAGAACAGATATCACACATTTTTGTGGCAGAGGTCAAGTACCTAATTAAATTGTCTATGGAATTATTTAGAAATTTGCTGTTGGTTGTTCTGGGCTGAAAGAGTCAAAGGTTTTTTTAAATCTGATGAGCTGAGTTGAAAGGTTCTGATCGTTCAAGCCCAGGTGTAAACAACAACGTGCCATTCAATCTTTCATTGTGGACGCAACAGCAACAGCAAAAGACGAAGAAGAAAAAGAACAAGAAGAACAAGAAGAAGACGAAAAAGAAGAAGAAAAGAAAAAGATACAAAAAGAAATGAAGTAACTGAACAAGAGTATCGGGATCACTTGTCTAAAATAGAAGAAACACAAACTATCGTTAATATTTACAGTAATTCAATCGTTACTTTATCGTCAGTCCTCAGACAGCAGCCTTAGACGCCGACTGAATGTGCCACAGCTGACTTCAAATTACCGATGACGAAAACATAAAAGAAATATAAGTGAAACTCCCAGACTAGAGTCATCTCTTTTATTTTATTGAACTTTATTTATTGTCATCATTAGCAACATCATCATCACCACCGTCATCATCATGAGGGGAATAGAGAGAGGGAAGCAAAAACGATAGTCATTATCTGTTTAAATCACCGCTGATGACTGGCATCATAAGTGCTAACAGACCGAAATTGCTGCGTATATTGAGATATTGTCAGCTGTCCCAGAGGTGAAACTGTTCGCAAATGAGTTGAATGGTCGTATAACATAAGAGAGACAGAAAAAGACGATAAAGAAATAATATATAGAAAGACCTACAAACACTTGGTGCTACCAACTGAAAAGAGAAGGCCAGCCAGAGAGATGAATGGTGGCAGGGATATCTGCAGCAGTAAACTTCAAGGGTTCAGAATGCTGAAGAAGAAGAAGAAGAAGAAGAAGAAGAAGAAGAAGAAGAAGAAGAAGAAGAAGAAGAAGAAGAAGAAGAAGAAGAAGAAGAAGAAGAAGAAGAAGAAGAAGAAGAAGAAGAAAGAAGAAGAAGAAGAAGAAGAAGAAGAAGAAGAAGAAGAAGAAGAAGAAGAAGAAGAAGAAGAAGAAGAAGAAGAAGAAGAGAAGAAGAAGAAGAAGAAGAAGAAGAAGAAGAAGAAGAAGAAGAAGAAGAAGAAGAAGAAGAGAAAGTTTATCACTATCAACATCATGGTAATTTACAACCTTTTCCATTTTATGGTCCACAGGACATCATTCAGGGCGTTAGTGATATGGTTTAAGTATTTTTCCTTTGTGTTTTCAAAATGGAGTCAAAATGTTACGGTTCCTCCTCCTCCTCCTTCTTCTTCTCTTCCACCTTGTACCTCAGCGAAGTGTCTGGGAGATATGTAACGTTTGTTGATGAGCTCTGTCAAAAGCTCTAATATGATTATTGTTCATTTCTGTAAGGATGTTCTTAATGCCTTCACTTCATTTTTTTTCGAGGTCTTCCACTCTGTACCCGTTGTAACATTTTAGTGTGGCTCGCTGTGGCATATAGTACCAGTGCATTCTTGTTAGGTGTCCAAAAAACTTCATTTGTTGTTCTTTGATGGCCTGTAAGACTGGCTTTATTGCTAACATTTCGTTTGATTTCGTGGTTTCGTATTCTGTCTTTCCTTGAGACTCCTGCATCTCCTCTAAAGCATTTCATCCGTGTTGTCACAATTTTACGTGTTTTATTTTATGTTACTGTTACAAAAATGCTATATTTAGAAGTCATTCTAAGAAAGGTCCTGTTGACCATTAGCAAATTTCACTGTTCAACCTGGTACCCACTGAAAGCTGCTTTGATCTGGGAGCCACAGAAGGACAACAGCGGAAGAAGCAGAAGCCAAACTATTTTTTAACTGACCTCCAATGTAATAGTTCTTTTTTTTTTTTCGTTTGCGATTCTAATAATTATAAATTATAATAAAGTCTTCAGTGTGAATTCAAAAAAGAATAGGTCAGTGGCAAATCTTTAAAAAAAAATGACAGCCTGCAGCGGGAGTCTCGGTTGCGCACGGGTAGATGCTCCGCCTGTCAGGTCCTGAGATCTTGGGTTTAAATCTACATCGGGTCTAATTTTTCCCCCGAAGTGACCCCGACTCCCAGGTCGACTCAGCCTAAGAGCACCACCATCACGTGTCGTGCCGGTAAAAGTATGCTGCCAGGTTTCGCCATCTGACACGATTACCAGAAACACGGATCAGTTCAATGTTTTTGTCTGGCCCCATCCATTTTGCCACGCCATCGAGGTATCTATTTCTTAGGTTTCTTCTTGCTCTGTTTCCATCAAACTTGCCAGTTGTTACCAAGTTAAGGAGTTCAGTCCTTCTCATAACATGTCCAAGAACATTGTCTGTCTACGTCTATTTTGCCTGTCTACGTCTATATTGCCCGTCTTCGTCTATATTGCCTGTCTACGTCTAACTGTTCTAACACGTCTGCGACTTTCATCTGTCACGATGCGGACTGCTTCATTTATAGTTATTTTTCTATCTTTCTGTGATATTCTTTGCATTCAGAAACCACATTTCTGTTTTGTTCAGCTTCTTTTTACTTATTGTCCAATACTGGCATGCATTTGACAACATAACACTTTAACACTCTTTTCTCACTCTTAGGGGGTGCTGCGTGGTCTAGAGGCATAGTGTCCGCCTCGAGTGCTAGAGGTTCAATCCCCGGTAAGGGCTCGGATTTTTTCACGTGGACTTGGACTTCTAGTAGTTTTCCCTGGTCTCTGGGTAGTAAGATGGGACGCCCGTATGTATTTTTGCGTACGTAAAAAAAATCCCTTGGCAGTTGGATGTCGAAAAGAGTAGCCAAACAGCGGTGCCTGGGGTAAATTTGGGGGTAAAAATCTACCCAAAGTATTTCACGATCTTCGCCGGTGCTACAGAGCCTGTTCACTGTGCTGAGCTTCTTCGGACTCAGACTAGAGTCAGAAGAAGAACAAAGCACTTATGGGTTACTGATGCCGATCTTGTTACATGGCCAAACCATTTCGTCTGCTGTCTACCTAAAACGTTAAATATTGGTTCTGTGCCGACTTTCCTCCTGATGTCATCGTTCCTAAATCGATCTTTCTTAGTTACACCTAGAATAGTACGTAAACATGTCATTTCTGTCTGCAGGCCAACGTTCTTAATTGAAGAACGTTGGCCTGCAGACCTGAAGATCCTGGGTTGGAATCAGCAATCTAACGGGTCTGCCCCCTTCACCTCACCCACAAATGTACCATGGTTTATGCTCAAACAAGGCATAAATGAGTGTCAGGTAATGTCAAAGGAAGTAAAGGCGACATGTATGATGTTAAATAAATCTCACACACACACACACAAAACATTTTTTTTTTTTAAACTGCCCCTTAACTACCTGCATTGAGTGAACAGAAGATGCAAACATCAGTAGCAGTAAAATATTTTACCCCACCAGGACATCACACACGCGATAAACACCCGATGACACAAAGTGTTAACATGTGGATGAGGATCACCCGTGGAGAAATCCCGGAAACCACGTTCAGCCATTATACCATGTTTATGGCCGGGCTATATTGCGGTTCCTGGCAAGAGCCAGGGTTGGGCTTCAAAATAACTAAAAAATGCATCCGGCAAAGGAATGACTAATTAGCAAACACCAGAAATGATGTCGCAAGAGAAAGACTGGACACAGAACCAGTTCTAGATTACCTAGTTCGCAGATCAAATAGTTTACCAAGCCAGGAAAAACTTTCTTCTTTTAAATGATGCTCTTATTATTCTAGGACTCACAGCTTCCAATTGTATTAGTGTCCTGTCTGCTTCTTTCGATAGCATCAATGCCACTCCTTCACTTTGGTGCGAATTTTCTTCTGTATGTCCTGAGAACAAAATAGTTTCCCCCTGAATTTAGAATACTTTTCCCTGCCCCAGTCTATATAGTTTCACATACCCTAAAGTACTAATTCTATAATGTTTCATTTCTCCTACTACTTCCATTATTCTTCCTATATCACAGAGTTCTAACATTCTAGGTGCCAATTGTGGAGGTTTTCCTAGGTTTGAGGAGGTATGTCGATGGTCCGGACTCCTTTCGGCTTTCTCCACACCGTGTCACAGATCTACTTGAAGAGCCTCCCCTCATCTTGGTTGGCTGAGTTTTTTCTTGCTTCTCTTTTTGACTATCCATGGCTGGTTCGTTTTTGTGCCTATTGTTTTTCACAGGATAAAGAAACCAACCTCAAGCCCAGCCCTTCCCTTAGTCGCCTCTTATGACATGCCTGGTAGGGTGCAGTGTCATTAATCTTTGCTTCTTGTGAGGGCCCTGGTGGCACACTGCCGAGGAAGAGCTTACTTGACTTTTAAAAGAACGCAGAATATATTTAACACTGATGGGGAATACACAGGCGGACTTCTAAGCAGGTCGAACTAGTTCTATTAGCATGCCGATTGGCTACTGAGGATTAAGACTGAGCAAGTGTGGGAATGTCCCAAGTGCAGTCAGAACAATTTTTCAATCAATAATTCAAAAGAACAGATAACATAAACTGTTGATACTGTTGTGGCATGTTTTATTAAGTTTTCGACGCGTGCAGTCCATAAGCTGGGTAGTCTCAGAGAAAGTTAACTTTGATGTTGCCCGACGTTTTCAGCGTGAGCTGTTTCATTATAATACATCAATAACTGCAAAAATTAATATTGTATCTTCTTCAAGTGTACGATCTGGATCGTTTGTGTGTGTGTGTGTGGGGGGGGGGGGTGGAGGCACAAAGTAACCATCAGTCTCCTCGCTTCTCTTACACATTCCCTAACGAGTGGAGGGGAGGGGGGGGGGACACAAAGTAACCATCAGTCGGCTCGCTCTCTTTACACGTTTCCTAAAGAGGGGAGGGGAGGGGGAACACAAAGTAACCATCAGTCGGTTCGCTTCTCTCACACGTTTCCTAACGAGGGGAGGGGGAGGGGGAACACAAAGTAACCATCAGTCGGTTCGCTTCTCTTACACGTTTCCTAACGAGGGGAGGGGGAGGGGAACACAAAGTAACCATCAGTCGGTTCGCTTCTCTTACACGTTTCCTAACGAGGGGAGGGGGAGGGGGAACACAAAGTAACGATCAGTCGGCTCGCTCTCTTACACATTCCCTAACGAGGGGAGTTGGTGTAGGGATCTAGGAAGTTCTTAATACCAGTGACCGAGATATGTAGCGAGACATGAGCACGCAGGTCACCTGATAGGGTACATGATGACTATAATGAAACAGATAAAAATGAAGAATAAGATGAGCACAAAATATATAGTATCAGCAAAAAGCATTTACCCAAAAAAAAAAATGGTGGTGGGAGGGGGTTGGTAAAGGAAACAATGCACAGAAACAATCGTTCCGACCGGAGACTTCATCAGCGAGCACCCCGAGAAGAAGTAGAAACCTAAAAACAAGCCACCACGCAAGGGAAGTCAGGCAAATGGCGTCAAAGCTAAGTGGAAATGTCACCAAAGGCTAATAAATACTCTTAACGATATTATGCTTTTATGTCGTTCATGATGCTATCGCTTCGTTTTTCAACGTTTTTAGGGACAAGACGAAAAATGTCACAAGTAGGTAGTGTGATCAGCATTACACCAGTCGTCTTTACTTCCCAAGTACAACCATCCTGGTAGCAATTTTAGGCTGGTTCGACCTGCGACGCCTCATACCATGATAAAAATCCACGCAGCCAGCAGTGGGTTACGACAGACAGACGGAAACATGAAGACTACACTGTACCTCGGGACCACGCAGCCCCCTATATGCGTGTGTACGCACTTGTGCACACATAATATAAAACATAGTGTGACAGACGTCACTTTAAGGAAAGGCGGGGAGAAGACCAATCGTTTAACCTATTCCGGACTCTCTCCAAGACACAACCCGTTCAATCAAATGTTCTCCACTTGGAGAAAAACACAATTATGGGCGGCAGACAATTTTACCCACTTTATAAATAGAAATATCAGCTCTTACAAGACAAGAATTGAATATTTTCACATACAGTGAGTCAACGGCATCTTACCCTTTATGATCTTTGAAATTGGGGTAATTTTTGTTTTTTTTTAATACATGTATTTATTTTTTCCTAGTGGGGGAATTACAAACATGAAATTATTCAAATTAAGTAGGCTTCTGAAAGACTGGGAGTTATCCTTCCTAAAGAAAAACAGTAATGAGAAACTTTAAAACATAATTTGGGGAACTAAAATGCTGAAATAAAATCATAATTAGGTATCTAAATTATGGTTGTCTTTCTTCTTTTTTATCTCTGATAAATCAGGTGACCGGACAATTATTCGTTTATCGTAAAATGTTTAGAATATTTACAAAACAGGTAATTGTAAATCACCTATAGATCAAACATAAGTCCATTTTAATATCGAACTTCGCTTTCATTTGATCACTAATAGAACAAAGAACATTTGCACATAAAGTCATTTTTTTCTTTTCCTAATCCAAAATAAAATTGTTAAAATTTAAATAAATGCCGAATCATGTGCTTATTTTATGCAAGAAGACGAACTTCGCCGTTGAATAAATCTAAAGAGAATCGTGCTCATGTTAACATAGCTATAGACTTAGTCTTAATCGAGGTGTTAAATTCACTGCAATCGGGTTTCCCCATACTTGCTCCGTTTATGTGTCAGTGACAATCAAATGAAAAGTCCCTCACTGTCAGCAACTTAAATAAGGGTAACTTTCCCACGCCTTTTGGTGTATTGTCAATATAGGGCTGGAACTACATTTTTATAGAACAATCGGCACTTTTAGTGATGTGGTCAGCATCACGCCGGCTGATTTTACTTCCTAGGACTGTACCTGGTACCAACTCAAGACTGGGTCTACCTGGGAGTCAAGGTCATTTTTAGTTGAGTCAAGAATTGACAACACAGCACCCGAGGCATTCTAATGCGTGCTCCATAATCATCTTCAGCAATCAACGCAAAGTTCCAATACTGATGGCACCGGTCACTATCTGGTTATATGTCCGTCCTGCCTTTCCTCTGAGTGTAGTGAGCCAAGGTAATTTGTTAAGTCCCCCACTGTCGCATTTGAATAACTGGTGCAGAAACAATTAGTCTTAGAAAAATCCAGAAAGATGCACACGCAGTAAATGCAAATAGCAGTTGCTAGAGCTATATAGTCTGACACTATAGGGATCCCAATGGTCTCAACACAACATTCACTTTGATAGAAGAAAGTTGGATTCTGGTGGACAGTCAAATATCTTATAAATATAAGCATATGGTCATTTTACAATTGGAACGAATTGCGTTACTACAGTAGACAGGGCTTGCTGCTAATGCAGATTACAAATGACACATGTCAACATTATTTAGTTAGTTCGACGTTAGTGTCCCCAAACAAAGTAGGCCACGTTCCATTGACACATATGTTGGGATGGTCTACTTTCATGTACATTACGTTTGCATTCTGGGTTGTCTTGCATTTACGTTCATATTCCGAGAAAGAGAATGCCCGTGACAAAGGTTTCATTACTCTCTAATGGGGTTTTGTGTTGACCCAATTTGTCGATGTTTTTGGAGTGTTAAAAGCGCTGACATGCTGAAATATACAACACGTGATATCAACGGCATTGCGAAACATCAAGGTAACTTTGTGCTAAGGCCCCGTGGCTAGAAGTTGACCAGTCAAAGGTGAGCCTGGCTGAAGGTCGACTAATCAGAATGAGTTAGTGTGTAAGTGCGTGTAAATTAGGAGAGTAGAGTCGAACTAACCAATAATTCTGACATAAAAGCTAGCTTCAGCTCTGCAAACATCATCACACACATAATGAACATGTGAGCCCAAACGGCTGTGTTTTTGAAAATGATTATAAAAAAAAACACGTGTATGCAGAGATCTGTAAAAAATACACAGATCTAATTAAGCCTTCTGCTGTGTAAAAATCATTATACACAATGAACATGTTAGCTCACACGACTGTGTTGTCACCGACGACCAATGACACCTCACGGCCATTAATCCTCAGCACGGAACTAGTGCTCACAATAGTTCTCATATTTCGCCAAGTTCTCTTTCCTTGTATCAGCGTGCTGGGAATATCTGGCAACGTGACCAGCATTGTTATACTGACTCGACAGGGATTCCGGAAATGTTCCAATATACTTCTCTTGTCTTTGTCTGTCTCTAATATTTTTTTCTTGTTTGGGATCAAAAATATTCCTGATCAGATATACGCTAGCATGCATCCTGCAGGATTTCAATTCTCTGAAGCTATCAACTACTTGTGCTATATACTGTATATAATGTGTGAATATGCTTATAAAATGGGATTAATCTTTGGTCCGCTCATCCCTGTTCTAATAACAGGGGAACGGATATTAGCCATAGTTTGTCCGTTCAGTGCTTATAGGATCTTGACTCCACGGCGTACAATCATGGTCCTGCTTTGTTTCTATCTTATAACTGGAATATATTGTCTATATCACGAGGTATTAACTTTGCAGCTGAAGAAATGCATCATAAAAGGTATCACTACCGCCATAATTATCAACAGTGAGATGTGGAGAAGTCATGTTAGCAGCGGTCTGTTTCAACTGTTAGAGCATACATTCAATTACATCACAGGAATAGTGCCTCTGTGTCTCATACCCGTGGGTTGTGTAGTTATCGGCTTCAAGATCATTCACATCACCAAGAGAAGCCAACAGTTGACCTACATTCAAATCAAAGCCAGAACTAATCACGGCACAACGAAGACAACTAAAACTTTACTAAAGATTTGTCTACTGTATGTTTTATGTTATGGGTTTGGGTTTGCTGTCATGTACATTGTAGAGAGTAAACCACTAGAACAAGAAGTGCCACTCAAGGTTGTTATACTGATCATTCAAATGCAGGTCAATTGTTTAAACTCTCTTGGAGACTTTCTTATTTACTTTGCAACTAACTAACGATTGTAGAGGTCGATTACTGGGGTCAGAGAATAAAACACAACTGCCAGTGATTGCCTTGATTATACAACTTTTGTGGTGTAGACAGAGTAGACATTGAACCTCAGGACAGAACAAACAACTAGCCTTACCGAGGATACGAACCTAAGTACCACGCTTGAGAGCCCAGTGTTCTAACCATTCGTCCAGCCGCTCTTGGAGAATAAAACTACAAAAGTAATATGTCAACGACTCTCCTCGAGCTCTAGTGACGTGCAGCCTGGTGAGCCCACTAAATGGCAAGTCAAAGCAATCTTCAACACGATCAAGAAAGCTCAGAAATGCCATACAACTGATACGAAATGTTTTTTGGCTCTAACAACTTTTTGCCTTTGTCATTGCACCGGACGTATAAACGTATAGGTGCGACATCCACACACAAAAGCCTCAACAATATTGTGTTCCCTTCAAATGATACCCAAAGACAACACTTCTAAGCCTAGACATTTCAAGAGCTATCAAACGTACACTTGAGCAAAAACACTAATCTCATAGCAGACGACAACTCAGCCATTTGTATGAAGCTAGATAGTCAGCTTTGTCTACCCAGATCGGCAGCTAGGTCTAACATTTATTTACTCAAAAAATTCACTCACCTCTCATTTTTCAAGCGCCATACGATCCAGCTTTCCTTTCTCAACATCGAAAACAAGACTAATCTTCAATTCGCTTAAAGTTTGAATAGCCTATTTCATTCTCTTGTTCTCGAACTTTCCCCCACACGATTCATGCTTTTATTATCTGGCACGCTTCAGTAAACTTTCTTGCGTTATTCACTACTCGATCCGTTGACGCATACATTATACTTCCTACTCGATACTATTCAACCGAATTCGATTACATGATGTATGTTTAATATTTAACCTGATTTACAAAAAGGAACATTACGTGAACATTCTTTAACAATAAGAAAATGCTTCATTACTAATAAAACAGTTAAGGTAATGTTAAAAATGTTTGATTTGTTTGTTCTTGATATCTAATTAAGTTAAGTGAAGGAAAAGCTAAGACAATGCCAGAGACGACAGATACATTAGATTAGTCAACATAAAGAGGCGGGCGAACTTATGAACATGCTGGAAGAATCATAACATTAAAGATCAGTTAAAGCTAGCCATCATTATGAACCTGGGTGATAGATTATCAGTATTTGTTCACCACAAAAAAAGAGTTTGCATATTAGATTTTCATGCGTGCCTACATTTGCAGCAGTAAATTTTGATGGCTGACAATATTTTGACAAGAGAAGTTTGGAATTCTTGATTCATGTACCCGTAGATGAGAAATGTTTGTGCTGTTTGTACCTTGAGGGTACATATTTAGTAGTGCTATAAGTACTGTTAAGAAAACTACTCTGGGTGAAAAAAGTATTGCACATATCAATTTCATACTGATTGTGCTTGTTTACTAATTATTAAATAACAGTATAATTATATGTTGTGGTAGTCTAGTAATAATAATAATAACCATAAATTATTTATATGTATGTTATGTATGATATGTGTATGTTTCATAGCAGTATTTGTATGCGCTAAATTTGATAAAGTACAAATGTCACCCCCCCCCCCCCGCTCCTCTGATGCAACAATACCCTCTTGGAATCAGAGAGTTAGCACTGATATTTCTTTACTTTTGCTGGAACAACTTTTAGTTTTCATCTAAACGTTATTGATGTTTATGTTCATGTTGACTGTAGCAAAAGCATTTTTGTTTGTCTGTAAGACCCTTTATTGTTATATTTTTTCGGCACACTTATTTACCTTAAAAATGACGTATAGTTCTATAAAATATGTAGAAAATTAATGAAACTGTAGTTTGTGTATAAATCTCCTCGATAAAAACTGTTAACACAGAAGGACTCAATTCTTGCACAAGAACGGGAATCCCCGTTGACCCAGTTGGCCTATTTATTTCTAAAGATGGCCGTGGTTGCAAACAAGTTCGTAACACGATTACCCCAGGGGCAGGTGAACGGGTCAAAAGACACGAGGTGAGAGAACATAGGGGGATTGAGTGTACAGCGTTCGGACCGAGCAGACGTGTTAGCGAGACAGTGATATTATATTAGAGTTAGGATATTTCTTTAGTGACTGCATAGAGTATTTACAGTGTTCTGTTAGAATAGGATAGTCTTTTGTGCTGTGTATTTAACTGGTACAAGGTATTGTGTTGTGCCACCATAAGTAACTAGTGTCCAGTTACTTCAGACCAGTTAGATCATCTAGGTACATCTTATGTGAGAGAATGTCTAACCTTGTCACACGGACCCTGTACTAGACAGAGGCTATGATATCTTGCTAGGTCAGTGTGTCGATAGGTAAGAGCATATCTCGTGCTAGTGTGGTTTGTGCACCGGAGATTCCCTGTGGAACGTACTGGGGAGCGAGGCGACTGTAAAGCTCGTTCGGCCAGAGGGTCCAGACAATAGGTGGCCAAACAGCGGGAAGTTAACTGTCTGTTGTATTAACTGCACTCGCAATAAAGATTGTCATGTGTGCTCTGTGTGCTTTCGGGTTCAGTGTGTGTTAAAGGTTAGTTTGCCCAGTTATGAGCCACGGACCATCAAGGTCACCCCGAGGTCTGTGACAGTATGCTTGGATCTGATTAGGTCATGTGTTCCTTATTGCGCCATCTCTTGGTGGTGTTATGCCATTGGCTGGACTAGCTTCTAACAGTTCATGGTGATATTTCTGTACCAGTTCTTCGTGCTATTTTAGTAGCTGTTATCTTTGTTACTCCGCCATCACGCCTTGGGTTGCTATCGTGACCATGCTCCGTTAACTGTGTCGGTATTGTGTTTAGCTTTAGGTTTGTACAACGAATCAACATCGGGGCACAAGGAGTAACCCATACGTGCCTGAGTCAGAAATGTCTCAGTGCAGTGCACGAGTTCCGTAGCATCGGCAAGCATCATAAAATATGTTAGGTATATTTTTAACTCTAAATTTTGCTCGGGCAAAGCGTTTAGGCTTCTTTTATCGATTTCCAACTGCTGAGTAATTTTTTACGTGCGCAACAATGTGTGTGTGTGTGTGTGTGCTGTCCATCAAGCTGATGATGACCACTCTTTTTCATCAAGTATGGATACGAAGATGACTGGTGAGGCCGATGCGGGCCCGAAAAGTTCTTGGACAGTGAGGACAGGGAATGAGCGTTGTGCCAGGGAGAGGATCTCTTGCAGTCGCCTTTCTGTCCATCCTTTTCTTAATCAGTCTTGCTGTTCTATTTGCTTCACATGTAGCCGCGTCTTGTGTAGAGTTGCATGCCATGCATTTCGGTCTTGAGAGGCAGCATCCAAATTGGTGTCATTCCTAAATGCTTTAAGTAAAGACTTCAAGGTGTCCTTCAAGCGCGTGTTGTTGGTTTTTTTTTTGCCCGCCATGGGAACGTTTCCCATTTTACAGCTCACCGTAGAAGAGTTTTTGTGGGAGCCTGTGATCTGGCATGCGTGCCACATGACCAGCCTAACGAATTTGATACCAATTCATTGCAAGCGCAACAATACACACGGGAGTCTAATTTTATTACCCTGAAACAAGGGCCATATCGCGACCTAGACCAGACTGCCTCAACGTTGTCGGTATGTTGTCCAGATAGCTATACATGCAGGCCGTCATTCTGTTGACTGTTGCTCCAATGTTTTTCTTCTGGACCCAGTGTATTCTCTTGTACTTCCGTTGGATAATCGCTGCTTGATATAATCTGTACGCTGCTAGTACGTGCCATTGATCTAAAGTCTGATCAGATCGTTTCTCCAGCTTTTTCATGGCTTTCTTTGGTACAACTGCTCTGCCTCTCACACCTGGTCTTGGCTTTGGATTTTGAGTTTGAGTTTCTTTCGTTTTTCTTTCCGGTTTATTAGGCTGCATACCAAATGGTCTCGTAGGTTCTTTGTGTCCATTCAAGCCTTATATCCACTGCTGTTTGGGAATCTTCTGTAAGAACCCTTACCTTTCATTACTTTTCATTCTTAACTCCTCTGATTATCAATATGGATACGGTGCTGAATTTTCCGAGACAAGACAGTACTAGGGCATTCTTGTTAGTTGTCCAAACCACTTAATGTGTCTTTCTTTGATGACTTGTAAGACTGTATTCCTAGCATTCGTCTGATTTCGTGACATCGTTGTAAATGCCTAAATCTTCTTCTAAATTATATAAGACACTGAGAAAGTGTCTTATATATTTATAATTGTGTGTGTGTGTATTTATTGCTTTGGTTTATTCACACATAAGTGCTCTGTTTTACTTCTCACTGAAGCCTGAGTCTGAAATATCTCATCGCAGTGCACGAACTCCCTTATCCGGTGAGGATCCTGAAATATTTAGGGTAGATTTTTCACTCCAAACTTTGCTCAGGCATCGCCGTTAGGCTTCTCTTATGATTTCAATTTGCCATAGGATTTTTTTTTTTTTTTTTTGCACTACGATACACAACGGAAGTAGGATCTTATTAGATAAAAGACAGGAAAATTACTAGAAGTCCACTTGAAAAAATCCTAGACTTCACCGGGGCTTCCACAGTGGACCTCTAGCACTTGAGGCGGATGCTACACCTCGAGACCATTCAGCGCCTTTGTATTTAATAAGATATTGCAAGTAAGACATGCGTTTAGCAAACATATTTAAATGACGAAAACAATCAATGGGTGAGAGACGTCGACAGAATTGTATTGATATTTTTCGTCTTGGTGTTGATTTGTAAACTTCTTTTTCTTCTTCTTCTTCTTCTTCTTCTTCTTCTTCTTCTTCTTCTTCTTCTTCTTCTTCTTCTTCTTCTTCTTCTTCTTCTTCTTCTTCTTCTTCTTCTTCTTCTTCTTCTTCTTCTTCTTCTTCTTCTTCTTCTTCTTCTTCTTCTTCTTCTTCTTCTTCTTCTTCTTCTTCTTCTTCTTCTTCTTCTTCTTCTTCTTCTTCTTCTTCTTCTTCTTCTTCTTCTTCTTCTTCTTCTTCTTCTTCTTCTTTCTTCTTCTTCTTCTTCTTCTTCTTCTTCTTCTTCTTCTTCTTCATCTTCTTCTTCTTCTTCTTCTTCTTCTTCTTCTTCTTCTTCTTCTTCTTCTTCTTCTTCTTCTTCTTCTTCTTCTTCTTCTTCTTCTTCTTCTTCTTCTTCTTCTTCTTCTTCTTCTTCTTCTTCTTCTTCTTCTTCTTCTTCTTCTTCCTCTTCTTCCCCTCCTCCTCTTCTCCTTTTACACCTTGTACTTCAGCGAAGTGGCAGGGGAAGATTTAACGTTTGTTGATAAGCTCTGTCATGAGCACTAATTAAGATTGATGTTCATATCTCTCTAAGGCTGTTCCTAATGCCACTACTCCATCTTTTCCGAAGTCATCCGCTCGCTCTATTTCTAAACTGTGTGTCAGAAATATGTGAATCTATCTATGTGTTTTTCGGCTTCTGCTGCTTAGAATTTGTAAACGATGTGTCGTGTTTCTGTGGTATCCGGTTCAATTCCAGCTGCGGGTACTTTGGCAGCAGATCGTTTTGCATTGACTTCCAAAAGGGTGTCGACAGCCGACATTTGTGCAATGGCAGACACTACTGAACGCAATAGACCTGAAAAGATAAAAAAATGCTGGGGTTGGTTCTGCAACGTTCTGCAATGATACACAACTAACTAATGCATGTCTTCAAGGGGATTTGTGATTGTCCTTGGTAATTTTTAATTTTAATGCTTTTATACAGTTTCCCACTTAATGAAATATTAAAAAAAAAAAAAAAAAAAACAGTATATTTTACTTGGAAATCAAAATCGTGTCCTCTGATAAGGAAGGCAGACAATCTGCCAGCTTGGCCGCACACCTCTCCAAGACGTATCACTGAGACCCGTATGACGTTTACCGAGATGATTACAGTTTCAAACTCTACAAATTATTGTACCACGTCAGTCGGTGCTCTAGTAGAATCGATTCCAAGGGCGATAACAGAATGCTTTGCTGCTTTTGCAAATATCAACGTCAATGGGAAAAAAAAGGGCTTAATTGCTGGATTTGCCACATTCATGTTGGGTGAGAGGTCGGTAAAGACGGGAAGGTTACCGGACTTGTACGACTCAACAGAAGGCTCTTACGATTTCACAAAACGATATAAGCAAGTCTATTGTTGTATGTTGTTGTGTATCTTTGTTAATGTACATTATACGTTGGTATTTTATGTTGTTGTGTATCTTTGTTAATGTACATTATACGTTGGTATTTTATGTTGTTGTGTATCTTTGTTAATGTACATTATACGTTGGTATTTTATGTTGTTGTGTATCTTTGTTAATGTACATTATACGTTGGTATTTTATGTTGTTGTGTATCAGGTAAATATGAGAGTCGCCGTGGTGCTGGCGGCTAGACGCCATCCTGCGGATCGGAGGGTCGTGGGTTCGCGTCCTGACTGAGCCGGACATTTTTTTTTCAAAAGGACCTTGACTCTCAAGTCGACCCAGCCTTGATTGGGTACTAGATGCAGTCCTAAGACCACATCACCCACCAAGTGCCAATGTGTCTATACAATTTTAGGCCTAGCCCTATATTCCCAACGTGCCTAAAGGCGTGGGAAAAGGACCGATACTTATAAGGTAAATATATTATTTCATCATCATTCCGTAACACTGGGTGTCGTTGGGTCTATTGTTGCTGTTGACTATCTGATCAGCAAACTTCACTTTTGACGGTCAGATGCTATGGACTTTATGATTGCAGGCCTAAGGCCTGTCAAGTCAGTCAAGTTCTGTATCCAGGTCTTTCTTGGTATGCCTCTTCTCCTCTATTTTGAGCCCTGTAGTGTTTTTTTTTTTTTTTTAAAGAGATCTTTAGATCATACTACATGTCTTTACCATTGCATTTTCCATCTTGTCACAGGAGTCAAAAAAGGTTCATAGTATCAATGTACTGCATAATTTTGCAATGTGTTCTCTATATGTTATTCCAAGAATTTTTCTGAAAGATCGCATTTCCAATGCTCGACTCTTTTTTTTTTTTTTTTTGTTGTTGTTTAGCTTTTCAGATCCCCCTTTCATAGGCATATAGAAAAGTACTAATAAGCTAGTGCTATGGGCAGTGGAGGCTTAGTTTCAATGAAGTGTTTTTAGATCGCCATAATATTTGTTGTTTTGCAAAGATTGGTGTTGTCTGGGCAATAAGAATAATTTATTATTCTGTTGTTTCATATTTGAAACATGGGACTCGGAGTCTAGTATTCAATTCCAATCTGTCATGTGCAATAATTTAATATCCTGAATAGAATCCAGTCCAGCAGCTTTGGCCTCTCTCAGCAACGTTCATCTTTTAGTTTCTTTCGGGTGTCCTCGCCTCCTCAATCACTTTATTTCCCAAAGTAATTTCTGCTTGGTTATACTCTTCTAGTTTTCACTCAGGGTGTGCCCATTATAGCGCTGTCTTCTTCGTCTTATTGCTGTTGATACCCAATGCAGACATACTTCTTATTTCTGTATCCCTCTTAATTTCATCCAGTTTGTAACTTCAACATTTTCCTCGGGTATTTAGCAAGCAAGAGTGTGTGAACTTACTTCAAGCCAAGTTTGTCTTTGATTATTGTTACTTTACTAGACTGAGATTTTGACTGTCCAATGCATTGGGTTATTTTATATGTATATATATCAGTGCATTGGGTTTTGTGTATATATATTCCAGTGCATTAGGTTTTGTGTATATATATTCCAGTGCATTAGGTTTTGTGTATATATATATTCCAGTGCATTGGGTTTTGTGTATATATATTCCAGTGCATTGTGTTTTGTGTATATATATTCCAGTGCATTGGGTTTTGTGTATATATATTCCAGTGCATTGTGTTTTGTGTATATATATTCCAGTGCATTGGGTTTTGCGTATATATATATTCCAGTGCATTGGAATATATAGGGCAGTGGGCGAGCGGACCTACTGGCAAGCAATGCACTAATGCTCACGAGAAGAAGCACGGACAGAGCAGATGTCATCTTTGCTGTAAGCACTGGGCTAGTGGACAATGACGAATCTCTGACACTAACACAATAGTTTGACAGTATTCAGTAAGAAGAACGCCACAGGGGAGGATGTACAACAGGAGTCTACCGTTCATTAGTAGAAGATCCCTCATCGACAATTGTTTCGCCCCATTACCTCCTAGACAACTTCAGAGGGTGAACCGACCTGGGTCATGACTCCCAGGCCTCGACCTTCTCCTGCTGCACTTTACCTGATGTTCTCGAACAGGGATAAACGAAAATGGTGACTATGCAACGGGCACTGTCAGATTCAAAGTTAAATATCTGTATTGTCGCCCATTAGATCAACCGGCTACCTTAACGATCAAGCGACAAGCTTACGGTTGGTTTATCGGACACATGTTAGACTTTTGCAATTGGCAGAGGGACACTAGAAGTACCTGGGAGTGGCTGCTGTATCGGAGGACTGAGCATGCATAGGAATGTCCAGTGTGCAGTGACGTCAGGTCAGCGCTCATGCGTCTCTACAGATCACGATCCCTGGCTGCCTGGAACAGCTCTCTTGATAATATTCCTCTAAGCCATCGTTTCAGATGCCATCGTTTCAGTCCATCCAGCATCATCTCTCTTGGTCTGCCTCTACCCCTTTTTCCAGTTCTCGCGATGTTCTCCAATGTCTCTCTTCTCATTATGTGGCTAAAGAAAAGTGTTTGTCTCTTTCTTATTGTTGTATGTAGAGATCTACTTTCATTAGCTTTTTTCAACCAATATTAGCTATATATGGCCGTCGATATACAATATATATATATATATATATATATATATATATATATATATATATATATATATATATATATATGTCGCTTTCTTGTTTTTTCTTGAATGTCTATAGGTTAGGCAATAACACACATGCACACATATATAAATGTCACACACACATTTTGCATATATATATATATATATATATATATATATACATATATAAAATAACCACATTTTCTTGTTTCCTGAATGTCTCTAGGTACAATAACACACATACACACATATACACACACACACACACACATATATATATATATATGATTTCCTTGTTTCTTGTTTGTCTCTAGGGTGACAGTCTACACCAGTTGCATTATGTCAAACATGGAGGATAATTCAACATCCACATGCGGATACAACATCTACATAGAATATGCAGGGATATCCCTGTGCCTGGTTGTGATCTGCCATAGCGTGTTGACAATTATGACCATCTGCCAGAGCCGGGAACTACACACCAACCAGTACATTTTCATCGTATCCTTGGCTGTGGCCGACATATTGCTGTCTTTGAGCTACTGTGTCTCAACCAGTGTCCATCTGACCAGGTTAAACACGATATTTTTTGACACAAATATTTTCAGAAATCTGGTATATGGAATATCGATGTCCTGTGTAGTTTTGGATATGTTACACATGAGCATAATTGCCGTAGACCGTTACATACGAATAGCGCATCCGTTTTACTACATACAACATATGACGCAACGGCGTACAATTAAAATACTTTCTTTTACATACGTCCTATTTGTCATCAACTCTTTGATTCCAGCATTTATGCACCAGGACATCAAATTCGAACAATGTATTAACAGTCACGAACCTTTGGAATATTATTATTCAAATATATTCATATTGGCCATCAATATGTTTATTGTTTGTCTTTGTTATTCTAAAATCGCTTGGATTGCAATCAGACACAAACAAGCTGCCATGTCCAGACGACAACAAACAGGAGACATGGAGAGCGAAATAATCAACAGAAACAACCGTATGATGGTGATGAAAAGTGTGCGATTTTTTGCGGCAATGTTTGGCGTGTTTTTTATTTTGACATTGCCTCCGCTTGTGGTTACAACCCTTGCTGTCTCCAATAGCGTTTCAGATGTCACAGTCGTATTAGCAGGGCATTGTTTTCCGCTCCATTCTGTGCTGAATTTTGTCGTCTGTTGCAGCATGAATCAATCTTTCTTCAAGGCTTTTAAAAACACTTTTGCTTTTGTGAGAACTTGCTGCATCACGACACGCTACCAAGAGTGATATGAGATCCATCATGAGCTTTTCCGTGTTTCCGTGTGAGTTCAACTGCCCTTTTGAGGGGGGAAACACAAAAAGACATACCTCCTTTATAACAAGCATGTCGTAAGAGTCGACTAATAAGTGGTTTCTTTTGAAATCGGTGTGCATCTGTCTACGAAACCAGTACCATTGCATTTCAATTCCTAGGATTACCAATGTTTCCACGGAATAAAGGTGACAACCATCAAATCAAGCCACTCCAGCGACTGAGTAGGAAAGTATTTTAAAAATCGCTTCATTTTCACTGTGGGCACTTTAACACATAGAGGACTGAACTGCCAACACAGTTTCATCTAAAATACTAGGGGTAGAACTGAGCACACAGTTTTATCTAAAACCCTCTAGTTAGTCCACCGGTGGTATTTATTATCCGGTCTCACTTGCCTCGTCAGTCCACTAACAAGACATTGACCTTGCCGCTTCGAGATACTAAGCTAAGTGATTTTGTGTATTTGTGAGATATTGTTTTATTTATGTATTTGCTGATGAAGGTTCCCCAGCAGCAATGTTTATGTTTTTTTTTTTATGTTCTTTATAGTGTGAAGCTTGCTGATATACTTTTCGTTCGGTTTTATATCGTTTCTTGTCTATGAGGCAAGAAACCAACAGTCTGCACACAAATCAACCAGATCCGTAACATGCATGTACGCGCAAAACTAAAATTTCTGAACAAGACTAAAGTCCAGAAGTGGTCTAAAAACTGGAACTCTCTACCAGAGTTTGTAGCTGGTAAACGCGAAAAAGAAGCAGACCATTCATTATCATTCTAACCATTGTCATCATCTTCATCGTCAGAATAAGAACGATCATGAACTGGCAAGTGATTGCAGACAATCGCTTCCACCAAACCGTCTGGGTAAAAATCGGTTTCCTTTGTCAGCTTTGGTTTTTCGGAACTAGGATGTCTCCAGTATCCATAATGATTGCAGTATCGTTCTTCAATTTCATGTGACCCTTACCCCCAGATGGGAGTTAGCCCCCCCTGATCGCTACATCAACATTATCCATCCGTTTTTCTACGTCAAATATTTAACCAGGAGACTAGCTGTGTCAACAGTTATTTTTTACTAGGTTCTAGTAGTTGTTTTTTAGAGTAATGTCATAATTTGTTTACCAAAATACCTAGTAAGAAGTAAAAGAAAAGATCAATTTTCAGGTCTTTTAGACGCATCAGGCTTATGGGAAGAGCACCCATATTTTTTACAGACTAATCAGCACTAGGTGGGTAATTACGCCTGTCGTCTTTACTTCCCCAGGACGTATATATATTTAGGTTAGGTCTACCTGCAAACCCCATAAACCCATACGATGATACAAATGTAGGCAGCCAGCAGTGGGTTTCGATCTCGGTACGTTGGAATTGCGAGTCGGAATCGCAACACCTAAGCCATAGACCCAGCAAAATACCTAGTGTCCCACAGTATGTGTCATCAATAATCCATCCATAGAATATTTTCTGTTCATGTCAATACATTAAAAGAGCTGCCCTTGTGTTGCGGTTGGATGCTCGCCTGCGGTCGTGGGTTGAGGTCCTGCTGGGCCAAGCTTTTAAAAAAAATGATCTTGGGTTTCAGGTCCACCCAGATTTAAATAGATACCAGGTAGAGTCATCGGAAGTAAAAGCCGTCGGCTCAATGCTGACCATATCAACCAGCCAGTGCATATGGTCTATAAAATGTAGGTCTAGCCCTATATGCCCAATACACCCTAAGTCCTGGAAAAGGGTGCTTTACTTACTTTTACATAGGACAGTTTACACTGCTACGTTCCTTATTTTCATATTACTCCTATATATCAAAATTACTGCTTAATGGGGTCAGAAAGCTGACCAAGACAGTGAGTTATCAAATCCCTCAACCTACAATATATAGTGTACGTTTAATGACAGTAAAACTTTTTTTTTTTAATTACGTCTTGTTTCGAGCGCGATGTAACCGTTACTTTAGAATATCACTGCTATATACAGGTGTTTAACTATTGAAGAGAGAGTATTTTAAGTTGGACATATGTTCCTTAAGGGAAGCAGCTATTCGTCGGTAGTTGTTCAAAAATGTTTGATGTCATTTCCTGGTACTCAAGCGCTTCATTCTAATATTGACAGCAATTTAGCCAGTAAAATCAATAGTTAATAGAGCTGTAATGTGGAAAACAGTACCCAAAATAAGACACCATATAGCAGTTTATGTTGCATTATCTCCACAATGGTGATTTACAAAATTGGGGTGGCAATATTTTCAACAACAAAATTACAGTCATTAAAATTACACTCTGTACTTACATAAGTCCTTAAGAAAGGGAATAGGGGCTTTTGAGCTGAAATGCTATAGAAATATTCTGAGAATATCTTTGACAAAGAAGAGGAAAAATACTGACTTCTTGAAAGATCTGAACATCAAGGAAGACTAGCTAATAAACAGAATCCTGTCTCGGAATCTCAAATATTTTTGTCATATTAAGTGCCATGAAGAATGGAAAAAAAAATAGCAGAAGCCATGGTACTAAAAAGGAGGGGCATGGACCGACCAGCACGAAGATGAGCACAGGATATACGTGACTCCTTGAGTATGAAAGTACATGAGGCGGGAGAGCTGGCGAGAGACCCAGTTTCTTTCAGAAAGACTGATGAAAGCGACGTTCTGCAAAGAACCCGCTATATGATGATGACATACAGAAAGGACGGGACACCAGCATGGACAATTTTGTCATTTTGTGCTACAGTATGTGATATTAATGTTTTTGGTCTTCTTTTCTCTCAGAGATGTGGGTGTAGATTTTTGTTTTGTTTTTTGTTTTGTTAGTTGGTGTTGTTGAAATATTCAATTCCTAAAAAAACGTTCAACATGTAATGTTGGCCGTGTAACAAAACTGGCATCAGACAGGACAACACAGACAGCAGTGTTATACAGATACAGCGATAACAGACCTAGATGTCGACCACTCAGAAGATGGACTGCAGTAATATCAGCTACATTGAAAAGCACTTTATATTAAGCGAACAGAAGGGCCCGTCCCCACATATCTCTTCCTGACCTGACTCAGCGAGGCATTCCAGAAGTATGGGCAAGAAAGATAAGACGAAAAGAAGACAAGACGAAAGAATACACGTTTACACTGCTTTACTCCAAATACATCCGGTTCATTCAACACTGATGTTTTTTAATTTTTTTTAATTAAATGTGTCATTTGTGTATACACGTATAAACACACATTTAAAAAGTGGCTGCCAATAAAATGTTTGTAGATAAGATATTTCGCAGTCCGCGTGACTGAAACACACATATAGGGAAAGTAAAGTGAGCAAAGCATCTGTTTCACACCAGTGACATATGATGCCAGACTTTATTATGTATGAACCAGTCCACCATCTTTACTCTCCAGGGCTTTGCCTGGTACTAGATTTGATATGGGTCGACTTGTTAGTCAATACATTTGTTTATCGTCACGTTGAATTTATAATGACGTAGAATTTATAATGATGTCTAATTTATAGTGACGTATAATAATAATAATAAGAACTCCACAGTGGGAGCATCAGTAGGTGGTTGACAATTGTTTCAACTCATTATCCTTCTATACAAACTGGGAGGGAAGCCGACTTGGTTCTGACTCCAGGCCACTGACATCTCCTGCTGCGCTTAACGGACATTGGACAAGTCGAAATGGTAGCTTTATACAGGTATTGTGAGGTTTGGTGTTAAAAATTGTCAAAATTGTAGCAAATTTTGCGCCTACCTTCACGACCGGAGTGACAAGCTTAATCCAACTGACGTTAGACTTTGGTAGGTGGCAAAGAGACACTGGCAGACTTTAGTCGGACACATTACCTTCAAAAGAACGTATAGTTCTTTTTCACTAGGAGCACAGACCAGATTACTGAGGTCTATCCCCCACGACGTTCCGTTGCCTCCACCACCAGATCAAAGCCCTTTCAACCGCCTCACTAAGTTGTTTAAGTGCCCGTTTCCGTTCCATTCCTGTCAAGCCCAGGCGCTTTAGTACACTGTGTGTGGAGGCGCAGAGTTGTCCTCTTGCGCCTACCTTGACGGCGAAGAGTTTTACTATGTATGCTTCATCTCTCTTCAGACCGGCCACTAGTTCACAGCACTTTTCGAGATTGTACATACTGTTTTCTTGATCTTCTGACCGCCTCGACCATGGTAACCTCGTGCTGTTGTAGAGTTTCTTTAAAACTATCTTGTTCTTGGTCTGTGTTGTGCTACGTCAATCTCATCTTTAGGTGTGTGCTTTGTATAGTATGGAGTTACAAGGCGTTCTCTCAAAGTCATTATCGTTGTCAAGTGAGTTGTCAGATGGCGTAGGCGTTCATGCATCGCCACAGATCTCGGTCTTTGGTGTTCTAGATCAATTCCACTGATGATACTCCTCCAAGCCACTAACTTAAGCCATCCGCCATAATTTCTCTTGGTCTGCCTCTGTCTCTTCTACCAGTGATCTTTCCAGTCGTTACGATATTTTCCAGTGCTCCTTTTATCACTACATGATGACCAAACAACCTTGTATATCTCCTTATCATCGTTGTAAATACTTTTCTATTTTCATTAGCAATTTCCAGTGCTCCTTTTTCACTACATGATGACCAAACAACCTTGTATATCTCCTTATCATCGTTGTAAATACTTTTCTATTTTCATTAGCCATTTCCAGTGCTCCTTTTATCACTACATGATGACCAAACAACTTTGTATATCTCCTTATCATCGTTGTAAATACTTTTCTATTTTCATTAGCAATTTCCAGTGCTCCTTTTTTCACTACATGATGACCAAACAACCTTGTATATCTCCTTATCATCGTTGTAAATACTTTTCTATTTTCATTAGCCATTTCCAGTGCTCCTTTTATCACTACATGATGACCAAACAACTTTGTATATCTCCTTATCATCGTTGTAAATACTTTTCTATTTTCATTAGCCATTTCCAGTGCTCCTTTTATCACTAAATGATGACCAAACAACTTTGTATATTTCCTTATCATCGTTGTAAATACTTTTCTATTTTCATTAGCCATTTCCAGGCAATCATTGTTAGTTATTATGGCGGTCCAGGGTATGCGCAACATTCTTGTCAAGAACGCATTTCAGTTGCCTCCAAACCTTTCTTAATTTGTTTGCTCACATTCCAAAACTCACTGCCATACAACAGAACAGGTTTGACATAGTATTTGAGTATTCTTTTTTGTGTGTGTGTGTGTGTGTTTAATAAGAGTGATTACATAAGATGCTCTTCATTATCTGAAATACCGTTGTTGCCTGGCCAGTACTTTCGTACATTTGTAACCGAATGTAATTTAGAATTTGTGATGGGCCGACTTTATCTCTTAAGACCTCATTTCCTTTTTTTATTTTTCTGGTCACTTTTGCAACTATTCTTAGACATCTCTTTTCCGCTGTAACTAATTTTTTTTTTGAGTTGCCATGCCTGCTACTGGTACATGGAGCGGAAATAAATATACTTTCAATGAGATGTTTCTTTGAAAGAAAGATTACACAAAACATTCTTTATTTACAAAATGAAGAAAAAAGGTAAAAAGGTAAAGTCGGGAGATGTGAGCCAGCGTCATTGCACACGGTTATAAACCATAAGTGCACTGCCAACAGTACGGACAGCTGATAAAAAACAAACTCTCCGTTTGTGTCGCTATCCCCACGCCACTCCGTAGCTGCAGCAACGTTCCTCCATTTACATCAGAGTGTTAACTCTGGTACTCGTTATCTAGAGGCTGGGTGAGCCCCGGGAACCGCCAGGTTTCGAGCACCGACCGTGGGCTGCGGCGAGTCGCAGCTGGATTTGAAGTCGAGTTTCCCGTTATGAAAGATTGTTTTAATGATGAAGAATGTTTTATGTTATTTTTCATTGTCAACTGAGACGGGAAAGATAATTCTTAGAAGCTATGTAAACTCCATCTAGATATATGGAAGTGAATGATGGACAGGTCGTAGACTAGTGCAACATTATTTGAAAGCTGCAGAGATGGGATTTTTAAAACAGATGATGAGAATACCCCGAACAGATAAAAAGAGTAATAAGGATGTCTTAAAAGAAACCAACTTAGAGAACTAGCAATAGCCCCTGATCTCCGGGTAGTGAGATCGGACGCCCGCGTGCATTGTTGCGCACGTAAATAATCCCTTGGCAGTTGGAAACCGAAAAGAGTAGGCTAACGGCGCTGTCAGGGCTAAATCTGGAGTTACAAATCTACCCAAATTACTTCAGGATCCTCGTCGGTGCTGCAGAGCCTGTGCACAGTGCTGAGATTCTTCAGCTCAGACTTGAGTTAGAAGAAGAACGGAGCACTAATGGGTTACTACCTGTGTGCCGTTGATCCGTAGTTCAAACCTCAAACCTCATGATAACACAAGGACACACAAAAAGTTTAACTTTTCTAAACATAATTATTTTGAGAAGAGATGTCTTAGAAAAATGCTAAATCTATACTGGACACATTTCAGATCCAATGCCCAAATAAGACAAGAGACCAAACAAAATAATGTATCCAATTGAATCAGAAAGCGTCGCTGGAACTACACATGACATGCACTTAGAATGGATGACACCTGACTCCCCCATCAAGCTCTCACACAGACACAGGAAGGGAAAAGATAAGGGAATAGACCACGCTAAACCTAGCGTTCAGATATCATCAGGGAAGGCTCAGCCATGGGCCTAACAAACATCCAAGGCCTAAAACAGGTGACAAGCGAAGAGTTCCAATTCCGATGGAATGGTAACTGTCTGATTGTACATTCGTCTCTCCTTTCCCTTGAGTGTTGAGCGTCGGCCAGATCCCCCGATAACTCCTGGCAACGCCATTTTAATCGGACCCTAGTGATCTATTTGTTTCCCCTCATTGTTACATCATATCAGCGATTTATCAAGCAATTATAGTGTCATAATGTCTGCGACAAGTAAACAATAGTGGTTCTTCTTCTTATCTTCTTCTTCAGCATTCCAAGCCCTGGAGGTTCATTGCTGCAGATACCACCCATCATCATTCATCTCTCTGGTTGGCCTTCTCTTTCCAGTTGGTGACATCTATAATTTAATTTCATCAAAAATATTGTGGTTTTTTATTTTATTTTTTTATTAAATCATTTTAAACAAAATATGAATGATAAGCCGATACACTTTTTACGCCTAATATCGGTACAATTGATCTATCAACACATAGCCGGCATGGAACATAAATGGTTTCGTAATAAGAACATAATCGTGACCAACTGTCATTTGCTTTTAACAACCCCAAAAAATGTGCTGTTACTCATATAAAAAAACACTAACAGCAACAAAAACAAAAATCAAATCACAAGAGAAATGTGGAATATATAAGTGATAATTTAAAACAGTTTATACAAAATGCTGGCGATCAATAAAATTAGGAGCACCTAATTTGTGAACTATTTGTCAAAAAAAAATTTACATGTTAAATTAAGAATCGACATTACAGCACTCAGGAAACTCTATAAGCGCTCTATGCCCATCTTTAGCAGCAAATAAAGAGTTCCAATATCGATGGTACCAGTCAATGTCTTATTGTACATCTGTCTCGATTTTCCCTTGACCGTAATGATCTATTTCTACATTATTCGCTCGCTCTCAAACGTGGTTCATAACATCTAGCTTGTCATACATCAATTCACCACCAAGTGGTGGCCACTCTATCTGCTTGCTCGTTACCCCGACATACCAGTATGACCTGGAAAAAATATCCGAAGGACACTAACTACCCTAGACCTCTGAAGCGATGCTTGCCACTCCAGTTACAGTTACGACATGCATGAAAGCAGCAGTGACCGCCTCCACCTCCATTCTCAGACTAGACGTTGTGATATCATAAGCCAGGAATTTTTACGCAAAGCGACGTCAAAACGATTTTGCTATGAACCGCCATGCACTTCGCCTACCTCTTAACACAGAACCATCTGTATGAAGTTAGTTGCGTATCCTTTACTGGACGTTGCAGAGCTAACCCCAGCGTTTTTTTTTTTTTTTTTTTTTTTTTTTTTTTTTGTGTGGCTGTTGTGGTTTTTCCAGGCAAATTTACATAGTTTGCCATTGCTTTCTGGACTGTCAGCTTCTCGATACCACTGTAAAAAACCAACGCAGGTCCTGCAGTTGGGATCGAACCTTGCACCCCGGCATAAAGAAAGCGCGTTAGCAACTCCTAAGCCTCAGACGCCGACACTCTCTGTTTAGATAATCACATTAACTTTAAAATTACAATGGAATGACAATAGCAAAGAAATTTGTCAAGGAATCAGATTTTAAAAGTGAGTTTTTGAAAAACAAAAAGTGAGTTGAGGTAGTTAGGCTGACTATTTCATGATATAATTATAGCCACTTCAGACACCTGAAGTAATTAACCCTTGCACAAGCGTGCCTTAACATCAGAAAAAGTTCGCATCACAGCCTGTGAAAATGTATTGTTCATAAAGAACAATAGAGTGAAAGTTAGTATAGAGTTAAACGGTATTAAATAAATTGAAAATACGTAAACAGGTGTTGGTACAGGGAACACTATATTGAGACCAGCACACACAACTGACGGCGACGTACAGATAAAATACATTCCAAACATGGCAGAGAAAAATTTGACACTTCTAACAGCTGCCAGAAAATTGTCCCTGAAAGCCACATTACTACCGATCCCAGAACTGGGAATTCTTCGAGCTAAACTGACCTTTTTCTTTCTGAAAGCCAGAAACGCTACTTTAAAGTTTGAGACCATAACTGCAACACAGCTGATGACGTACACGAAAGCCCCAATACAGTAGTACTCTAATGGTGGGTGAAGCAGAATACATGTCTTGTGATCGTGAACTTTCGTGTATACTAGCAACAGAACAAACATGTAAGTCAACCCAAATGTCCACAGACACAGGATACTAATGTAGATACTGCGATTTGTCATTACACTCTGGTAGTAAAATGGATGGGCGATGTTAATATATCTTTCTAATGCAATAATTCCGGAGTGAGCTAAATATAAAACCACAGAACTGTACCAGGCGCCGAGTAGAAAGCTTTCAAAATACTCCGGCTTTGTTATCCCTAAAGTCGTAAGTAGATTGTCAGATTCTCCAAAGCAGACATAGGATACACTTAATATGACTTCAGTAACAACCATGGATATCACTAATATTTTAGTTCGTGTTGCTATGATATTTGTCCGTTTTGCTGTAAACACAATAAGCACACCCTTACACACTGCAATAGCAACGAATGGAATGGTCAGATAGAGCGTTCTGAAGCCAAAGAACACCCTCAGTGCACACGGCAACGAACCATTTGTAGCCATGGCGCTTACAAGGTAATCCTTCAGTACGAATCGTAACAGCACACGAGGGTGAAAGTCGTTCAAATGCTTAGTTTAAAAAAAAAATGAACTGCAGGATTATATTTAATTACTGCCTGTTTTTGTCGTTAGAAAATTATTTTTACATCACATGAGAACTACCCTTTCGTAATCAGAGAACACTATGACGTGCTATTTTAAATGAGTCGTTAGACGAGATTTCAACATCATCGCAGACGTGTTAATAGTCGCTCCGTTCATGTTCCAGTGTATATCACACGCAATACCAGATGTGCTAACACTAACAACCCCACACCAGAACTGCAGCTTACTAACGGGGCTAACAGTGAATTGCTAAAGCCGGCATTGCATTCGCACATGTACAAGCCATTCTGAACGTAATGGGGCCACCAGTTATTTTGTTATTTTAGATGATAAATCAAAACACCGCACTTTGATAACAGTTTGTAGTCCTTGCTACACGTTTTATAATACCAGATATAGTACTATTGTGGTCATTTTTTTAATCATAATTTCAACATGTAGAAGGTAAGAATACCTAGTCGGGCGAACGACATATATATTAATATATTTTAAATTATAATACATTTCGTACTGGCACTGAACTGATGAAACTGATTTAAGAATAGACATCTTAGCACACTGTGCATACCAATATGTGTCCCGTCTAACCAATGTTGTCTTTGGTAACATTACGTGATGAGGCCACGGTCTCTTCCACCGTGTAACTCTAGTACCACTGTCTGAAAAATTATAGCTTGTTTTTACAGTCCATCTTTTGGAATGAACATTAGTACTCGAAGATGAAGAAACTGTCAATTGCTTATGCTAATCACTTAGCCATATCTCTTAAAACGATCTAACCAGCAACAGATCAGAAAAACTGCTTCTTCTTTCGTTCGCTTGAAACAGAATATCTATATCTGCTGTGTTATCTATAGTATGAACTTTACTTTGTGTAATCCACTTAGTTTGGCTCACACCCCAGTTTTTCTTGGTCAGAAGTTTTGCCTTTATATGTCGTTTAGGGACAGTCCCAGAGGATGTGATCTGTAGTTTCGGGTGCCAATCCACATGTGCACATGGCTGATTCGCCAATCCTAAATTGTGTGTAAATGTGGCAGCAAAGTCGATTTTATCCTGTTCTAAGACGTAGATCAGAAAACCGAACTATTTCTAATCGAAAAAAGTACCGATTAATTCTTCTTATCTTAAGAAGGCAACTGGCATTAAAAACACTGACATAGTATTAATGTATTTCACTGCCAAACAAATCTAATGAATGCATTGCCGACGAGAGGAGTTCAAACATACACAATGGGGCCAAGAATTCTTGTTTTAGAGCAGCTTCATTGACACCAGTGAGGCTTTTACTGGACACAAACACCTCGACATGCCGTATGAGCACGATGAGTGTCTGAAGTTGACAACCAACAGAACGATGCACTTACATTAATTAACAGCACACAACCACGTAGATAAAGAATTTCAGGTCATCCCTACACGAAACAGAAGCTGCATGGGTTTTTTTTTTTTTTTCAAAGCGAAACGCAAATTAACGACAGCTATTATCTTCACGCTTGTTCAACCATTTAATATTGATCTACACATAGACTCAGTTTAGGTTTGAAGTTTAAACACTGGATCAACGTCATGGAGCACGGGTAGTAACGCATAAGTCCTCCGTTCTACTTCTAACTTAAGTCTAAGTCCGATGTAGCTCAGCGCAGTGCACGAACTCTCTAGCACCGGCGAGGATTCTGAAATATTTTGGGTAGATTTTGGCTACTATTTTCGATTTCTAACTGCCGAAGGATTTCTTTACGAGCACAACAATACACACGGGCGTCCAATCTCACTACCCAGAGACTAGGGGAGATTACTAGAAGTCCACACGAACAGAAAACATTCCAGCCCTCACCTTGGCCCTGAACACAGGACCTCTAGCACTCGAGGACGACACCATACCTCGAAACCACGCAGCCCTAACCACAGTTTAATTGACTCAGGAGTGGTGGATCTGACCCGCGTTACCACATTGCGTACTATGCATTATAGAGTCATGACAGTATCGTAAATGTTAAGGGAACAATGCAGTCCATTTAGCCAGACCTTGGTTTAAGTAGTAATATTTGCCATAGATATCAGCCAAATTGTCCGATAGTCGGCTATAAAAAAAAAAAAAAAGAAGTTTTCAGCTAGATTTGCGGATTAAGATTCCACATTTATGTAACAGAAAGTTTCTTTGCCCATCTACTGAACTGACTGCAATGGGGCGACATGGTGAGCAATGGATTTCATGTGGAGTTTCGCTTTGTCCGCGGCATATAGTTGGATGCAGTACGATGACGGGAGGTCGAATGGTCTGTACTTTCTCGGCTGACCCATTTCGCCAAATTTGAGCTGCAATTCTGGTGTGGGACTATTAATACCAGCACATCTGACAGCTGCCATTTGCATTTTTACTTTGCCTGTGCAAGCTTCAAGATGTTGCTGGGACTGATTTGTCTATCTTTGTTTTCAAATGAGACAATGAAAGACGCTTTTTTGTGATTTCCACTGCCATGAGAACAGAGCGCTTAGGGAACAACCGTCTGCAATGATGTCTGAACCTGGATTGATGACTAAATGTTTCATGGGACAGCAGCAAGAGCTTGTCAACCAGTTCGGTTCTCTAAAACACTGACAGTAAAGGGTCACTTTAACGCCATTTAAACATCAAACATATAGCGCTAAATCACTGTTTGATTGACTAATCGACCAGAATGCTGACAATAGCACATTAGAGCAGGGGTCTCCAAAATTTTTCAGGTCGAGCAATGCTAGAGTATATGGCAAGACCTCCACCCCCCACCCCAGTCGTGTGTATATCCAACCCCCCCCCCCCCCCCACGCCCCTCCCCTCACTTAGCCGTTGTGTTCCGTCTGAATGCTCGCCTGCGGTCGTGGGTTGCGGTCCTGCTCAGTCGAGCTTTTTAAAAATGATTTTGGGTATTAGGTCGACCCAGACTTAAATAGGTACCAGATAAAGTCATGGGAAGCAAAAGCGGTCAGCGTAATGCTGACAATATCAACCAGCCAGTGCCGATAGTCTATAGAATGTAGGTCTATTATATATGCCCAATACACCCTTAGCCCTGGAAAGAGGTCCTTTACTTACTTTTACATACGACAGCTTACACAGCTACGTTACTTATTTTCATATTACTCCTATATATCAAAATTACCGCTTACTGGGGTCAGAAAGCTGATTAAGACAGACAGTTATCAAATCCTTTAGCCTACAATATATAGTGTACGTTTAATGACAGTAGAACTTTTTTTTTATAAATATTTTTGCGAACAGCAATTAATTTTCTTTTAAAATTACGTCATGTTTCAAGCGCTATGTAACAGTTACTTTAGAATATCACTGCTATATACCTGTGTTTAGCTATTGAAGAAAGAGTATTATTTGATTGAGCGTATGTTCCTTGAGGGTGGCAGCTATTCGACTGTGGTTGTTCAAAGATTTATGAGACAATAATAATACTCAAGTGCCTCATCCTAATACTGATAGCAATTTAACCAGTAGAATCAAATGTCAAAAGAGCTGTAATGTGGGAAATAGTACCCAGAATAAGACACTCTATAGCAGTTTGTGTTGCATTATCTCTACAGATTGTGATTAAAAAAATTGGAATAGCACTTTTTTCAACAACAACAACAAAAACACCAGCTTGGACAATTGTGACGTCTTATACTACAGTGGGAGTCGCCGTGGCCGAGCGGCTAGACTCTCGCCGCGGATCGGAAGGTCGTGGGTTCGCTCCCTGGCGGGGGCAGGACTTTTTCAAAAATGACCTTGGCTCCCAGGTCGACCCAGCCTTGAGTGTGTACCGGGTGCAGTCCCGGGAAGTAAAGGCGGCCGGCATGATGCTGAACACATCACCCATCTTCGCCGATTGGTGTATACAATTATAGGTCTAGCCCTATATGCCCTATAGCCTAAAGGCGTGGAGAAGGGTCCTTTACTTTTTACTTTACTATACTACAGTACGTGGTATTTATGTTTTTCATATTCTTATCTCTCACAGATTGTTTGTAGTTAATTTGAAATACACAATTCAAAAAAAAAAAAAAAACGTTTGCCATGTAACGTTGGCCATGAACAAAACTGGCATCAGACAGGACACCACAGACAGCAGTGTTATACAGATACATCGGTAACATACCCAGAGGTCGACCATGCAGAAAATGGACCGCATAAATATCTGATACACTGAAATTTACTTTATACGGACATAAGTGTGAGGAACCTGATTCGCATGGTCTCCACGAGTACATTGTGGCAAGCAGAAAGTCCTTTCTACAAGTGACAGCACGAGATACTTGTGGCCGGTGGAGTAAGCGAGGTAAAGCCTGAGCTAGACTCGTGGTCAGTTGGTTACCAGAAGTCGTAGAAGACGGTTGTGTTAGCGGAAGATGTAGTCTTTATGTCGCACGAATGACTAGTGCTTGAATATGTCGCAAGCGATGGAAGTGTGAATAATTGTTGGAGCATGACGAATAAATGGAACAGAATAAACTGACAGCATGTACAAGGAAGCTGAGCGGCGTTGTGTTATTAATCCTAGACGTTAGAGCAGTGCGAATTAATAATCCAGTGAGTGAGCCATGGCGAGAGCAGATATTTCGTGAGACAAGATGCATGTCAAGTGACGACGCAAAGCCACGGTTCATTCCGATAAGCGTCAGTTCCAGAGATCTCTTCCTGTCCTTACGCCGCGAGGCATTCCAGGAGTAGAGGAAAGACAGACAAAACGAAAAGAAAGACAAGACGAAAGAATAGACATTTACACTGCTTTACCCCAAATATATCCGGTTCATTCAACACTGTTGTGTGGCTTTTTTTTTAAATCGTTCATTTGTGTTAACGAAAATAAACATACATTTTAAATTGGCTGCCATTCAAATGTTTGTAGGTAAAGAAAATGTCGCTGTCCGTGAAGTTGAGACACACTTATAGTGAAAGAAAAGAGAGCAGAGCATCTTTTTCACAGTTATGTTATGTTATCACAGTCGACGTCACTGCACAGTAGGCATTCCCATGCGTTCTCGTCCTCCGATGCAGCAGCCACTACAAAGTACTTCTACTAATTGTTCCCATGAGAAGCTGGTTATATTGTCTCCTATCTCGGCCTCGAAGAGTGCATAGACGTGCTTTATCATGCTTTACTCCCATGTCACGCAATCGTGTTAGTGTCAGGGATTCCTCATTATCCACTAGCCCAGTCCGTACAGCGTTGACGATATCTGTTCTGTCCAGGCTTCTTCCCACATGCCTTAGTATAATACTTGCCAGTTGGTCCGCTCGCTCGTTTCCCTCTACGCCCACATAACCAGGTGTGTAGATCCAGGAGAAGGAGGTTAAGTGCGACTCACCATTGGCATATTACAGAACAGGTTTGACGTAACATTTCGGCGTTCGTTTTCTTAATGCTAATGAGAATGATTTATTACATAATATTCCCCTCAACATCTGAAATGCCGCTTTTGTCCGGCCAGTACTAACATACCTTCGTAACTGAATGTAATTTATAATTGGTTATGCGCCGACTTTTTTTCTCATGACCTAATTTCTTATTTTGTCTCTTTTGTCCACTTCTGCAAGTATTCTCAAACATCTCTTTTCCGATGTTACAAATTTTCTTGTATTGTTTATTTTGAGTGGCCATGCATTTACAATATGAAGAAAGTGTTATGTTATCTTTCTTTGTCAACTGAGACGAGACAGATAATTCTTAAAAGCTACTTAAATCTCATCTTGATATATGGAAGTGAATGATGGACAATTAGTAAATTATTTGGAAGCTGTGGAGATGTGATTTTATAGGCGAATTATGAGAACATCCTAGACAGATAAAGATAAATGAAGACGTTTTAAAAGAAACTGACTCACCAAGAGAACTGACTGCCCACATCACAAAGAGAAAATCTACGTTCTTTGGTCATGTGATGAGAAGGATGGGGAAAGAACTACAGTAAATCGTGACAGTGGGAAAGTTGCAGGGAGGAGAGGCAAAGGGAGACCGAGAGAAGATGCTGAACAGTTTGACATCATGGCATGGTGGATCGTTTGTGTCAGAGTTGACTGAAAGTACGCACAAGTTTGGGAATACATGACTACCAACGACACACGGCTTGGACTATGGATAATCATCTGTGTCAGAGCTGATTGAAGGTACACGAGACGAAAGGTCGACATGACTACCAACTCCTCACGGCGTAGACTTTGAGAAAAATAAGAAGAAGATATATTTCTTTCTACTGATTGGGATTGTCTTCTGCTGTAAAAATAAACAGGGGAGGAGTGCGTGGTCGGGGCTAGCTGTGTAAATTTAGTTTACTTTAATGTATATGTAACGGGGGATATTTTCACCCAGATTAGGAAGGTTGGGGGGAAGGCCCAAGGTTAACTCAAATACCGAGATATTCCAGATACTCGGATTAAACGAGGTTTTCAAGGTAGGTGATGACCACGAGTTATCACATGTATCACGATGACGCGACCACAGGTCGACACGTGGAAGTAAAGGACCACCACGTGTTGCCACGTGAAACTAACCCGTGGTATAAGTTCAGACTCGATTCTGATCAAGTTAGTATGTGTTGAACTGTCGGAGTGAAAGGACGGGAGACTGGGTGAATCTACGCTGATGCCGGGCCATCGAGAATGATCGCCAGCATTTTAAACAGTTATTTTATGTACAAGATGTATGTAATGGCTATCTTCGTCGTCTTCTACTTCGCGTTCACCTGCTGAACAGTTTTGGTTACTCTTCTGAAGTCTCGTCCTGTTCCAAAACCTTAGTGTTGCACGCACATCCGTTTTACAGATCCGATTCATTTGTTTAGGTTTAGGTTTTAGGTTGAGACGACAGATCAACATCATGACACACGGGTAGTAACCCATAAGTGTTCTGTTCAACTTCTACATCAAGCCTGAGTCCGAAGAATCTCATCTAAGTGCGCGAACTGCGTACCCCAGTCGAAGATCCTGAAATAGTTTGGGAAGATTTTTAACTCCAAATTTTGCACGTGCAGCGCGGTAGGGTACTCTTTTTCGATTTTCAACTGCCATTGGATTTTTCTACGTGCGCAACAATACACACGTGCGTCCGATTTTACTACCCATAGACCAGGGGAAATTACTAGAAGTCCACTTGAAAAAATCTCAACCTTCACCGGAGATTGAACCCGGGACCCCTAGCACTCGAGGCGGACGCCATGCCTCGAGACCACATATTTCCTGAATCCATTGTATGCAGATAATTGGTTCTTTGCCTCTCAGGCAGATGCACTTTGACTCCCTTTTAGTCGACTCTTACGACATCCTTTTTGGTAGCCAGTGGGTGTATTCTTGTCTTTCCAACAATAAGGCCCCATAACCCCCCCCCCCCTTTTTTTTTCCACTCCCGGGAAATATTGGCTATAACTGTATACATGTGGTCTTTACAATTGCTAGGCATAATATAGTCTTAGGCATACCTTAGTACACTTTGATCTGGACCCCATAAGTAGCTCTGATGGTGTCTAGACGGTATTCAATATTCTGCAATGTCTTTCGAATGGTGTACAGAGTAACAGATGCAGCTTCTGCGGCCACTTCACTTCAAGGTGTTGGACGATTCCTAACCTTCCGAATGTCCCTTTAAACCTCCCAGTAACACAAGGTCACACAAAACGTTAAACTTTTTTGAACATTTTATGACTCCACACATGTTTATTTTGAGATGTCTTAGAAGAAGAATAAATCTCCACTGAACATATTTCAGATACAATGCTCAAATAAGACAAGAGACCAAGCAAGATAATGTATCAAATTTTACAAGAAAGCGCCGGTGGAGCTATTTCGACTGTGCACTCAAAATGGATGAGACCAGACTCCTCCCATCAAGCCCTCATATGGATACCGGAAGGGAACAGAAAACGGGGAAGACTACGAGGAACCTTGCGAAGTGCTGTCATCAGGGAAGGCTCAGCCATCACTCCACATTTTCCGAGGTCTTCCACTCTCTCTATACCCGTTATAACATTTTAGTGTGGATCGCAGTTGTAGATAGCACCAGGACATTCTTGTTAGGTGTCCCAACCACTTCATTTGTTGTTCTTTGATGACATGCAAGACTGGCTTTATTCCTATTTGATTTCGTGATTTTGTTCTCTATCTTTCCTTGAAACTCCTGCAGCTCTTCTAAAGCATTTCATCTCTGTTGTCTCAATTTTGCTTTCATTGGAGGATGTGAGTGTCCACGTTCGGCATAGTGAGAGGAAAGACTAACCAGCTAATACACCTGTATCTATTTAATAATTTGCTTGTAATAACAGCGTACAACCTTGGCAATCTTTGTCGATGACGTGTATTTGCCAACTCGTGGTAAGAATGTATCCATTTCATATCCTTGGCTTCTAAAACATTGCGCGCTATAGAGTGATTACAAACTGGTACATATTTTCCGTAATTTCTCTGTCATTACTGATCCTGGAAAAGTGATTTTTGTGTCTCTGTTTATTTATTTTTGAACTGGCTCCTTTGTTCGTCTGGGCCTCAAAGTTTTATACACAAATAATATTCAGACTGACCAGTTATATCGAACCAACGTTTTCTTAGTTATCATCATCACCTGTGTGATTTTAGTTAAGTTACAAAACAAATTGTTAGTTACATGTTATGATTTCGGTTATCTTAACGGCACACTGGACACACTGGATTCTCACTAAAACATATACATCAGCTTCCCACGGTTGAAAAGTCCAAGTCCTTTGTTGGTTGAAACGACTTTTCGTGCGTCGTATCTGCTTTTCGTGCCTGGCTGTGCAGATCTTTACTCCCAGTTCTTGCACCCTTAGCAAAGATGTGGATATGCTGCTCCTAAAATCCTCCGAGGGTCCTACATATCTAATCGCATTAACAATATCTGCATGATCCATGGAAAGGCCCTCTGTAACTAAGGCAAAGCTGGCTAATCTGCCGGCTCTTTCGTTGACAACAACACTTGCATCATCCGGGAATTGTACAAATTGTACAGTCCCGAGGCAAATTATGAGTATAACAAAAGTTACAGGCGTTTCTGCAATCTTTTAATGTGAGGGTGTAAGTCCCTACCAATTTGTACACATGACTGGTGTGCATAGTGTTTGTATTGTAAAAAAAAAAATGTATTGTCTTCATTTTTTCGGCATCAATAATTCCCTATTGTCAAACAATATGCATATTGCTCGTTTAATACTTTCTTTATAAAAGCTATTAATTGTCTCTTTTTTCCCCAATCACTCAAAATTTATATTGTAGAAAGAATTAACTTCTCAAGCCCATCTTGAGAATCTCTGATCAATAATACATAGGGCATGCTTTGTTCTTTTCTCTAGGTTTGAAACAATGATACTGTTGGTAGCATCAGAGAAGAAATATTTATATAATTGGACTGCTAAATTTTTTAGTGTAACAAAATTAACTTTTCATCTCCATTATGTAAACAAGACAATGACAACATATGTGATGTCTTTACAACATGTGACAAAACTCGCATTTCAAATCGCAATGCAACAGTTTAAGGAACACGTGTTTTTGTGAAAGGTCGATTGGTTACAATTGAATTGTGTGCGGTATTACTTTTAAAAGGCAATCCAACATTGATCATATTATTTACCTAAAAAAAAAATAGCAAAAATACATTCTAATTACTTGCTATGCGAGAACAAAATCTGAAATAACTTTAAGAATGAAGTACCTAATAAAATAAAATTACCCATTTATATAAACATTTATATATGCAGCAAATTCAGTGAGAGACGGAAAATCAACCGGTTGGCCACTTAGTAAGAATACAGTCAGAGCAAATACCCATGCAGGCGCTGCGTATAAAAAAAAAACTGAAGTGGAAGCTAGAGGCCACCCTATTACACACTTTTGACTCCTAATATCAGTACAACTGATTTATCAACACATAATAAAAAAAATAAAATAAAGTACAGTTCCCTTTTCACGCCTTTCGGTGCATCGGGCATATGGGCAGAGCGTCCCATATTTTTACAGACCATCAGCACTTTGTGGGTAATGTGGTCAGCATTACGCCGGCTGTCTTTACTTTCTCAGGACAGCCCATCCTGGTACCCATTTTAGGCTGGGTCGACCTGCGACGTCCCATACCACGACAAAAATCCACGCAGCCTGCAGTGGGTTTCGATCGCGGTATGCTGGCTTACGAGTCGGACTCGCAACGCCTTAGCCAAGGACGCCGCATATCAACACATAGCTGCATGAAATATAAATGGTTTGTCAATAAGAACATAATCGGGACAACTGTCATTCGCTTGTTAAAAAAAAAAAAAAAACATATACTGTTAGTGTTATGCCAAAACACTAGCAACAAAACCAAAATATCAACTCACACGGAATGTGAAGTATATATATATACATGACAATTTTAAAACAGTTTACACAGAATGCTAGATATTAAAAAAATTAAGAACACCTATTTTGTGAACTATTTGTTGAGAATATTGAAGGATGAATTAGGAATCGACATTACAGCACTCAGGAAACTCCATAAGCGCTCTATGCCCATCTTTAGCAGCAAGTAAAGAGCTCCACTACCAATGGTACCAGTCAATGTCTTATTGTACATCTGTATCGTCTTTTCCCTGACCGTAATGATCTATTTGTACCTCCACATTATTCGCTCGTTCCCAAACGGCGTTCAGAACATCTAGCTTGTCATACGTCATTTCACCACCAAGTGGTGCAGAACCGGCCAGACTAATTTAAAATAAAAATTATATCTACTTCAGACACCTATAACAGTAATTAACCCTTACACAGGCGTGCCTTAACATCAGAAAAAGTCCTCATCACAGCCTGTGAAAATTTATTATTTATAAAGAAAAAGATAATGAAAGTTAGTACTGAGTTAAATGGTATTAAATAAATTGAAAATACGTAAACAGGAGTTGGTACAGGGAACACTATATTGAGACCAGCACACAAAACGGACGGCGACGTACAGATAAAATACATTCCAAACATGGCCGAGAAGAATTTGACACTTCTAACAGCTGCCAAAAAATTGTCCCTGAAAGCTACATTACTGCCGATCCCAGAACTGGGAATTCTTCGAGCCAAACTGACCTGTTTCTTTCTGAAAGCCAAAAATGCTACTTTAAAGTTAGAGACCATAACTGCAACACTGCTGATGACGTACACGAAAGCCCCAATACAGTAGTACTCTAATGGTGGGTGAAGCAGAATACATGACTTGTGATAGTGAACTTTCGTGTATACCATCAGCGGAACAAACATGTAAGACAACCCAAATGTCCACAGACACAGGATAATAATGTAGACACTGCGATTTGTCATTATACTCTGGTAGAAGAATGGATGGGCGATGTTAATGTACATTTCTAATGCAATAACTCCAAAGTGGGCTAAATATAAAACCACAGAACTGTACCAGGCGCCGAGTAGAAAGCTCTCAAAATACTCCGGCTTTGTTATCCCTAAAGTCGTAAGCAGATTGTCAGATTCTCCAAAGCAGACATAGGATACACTTAATATGACTTCAGTAACAACCATGGATATCACCAATGCTTTAGTTCTTGTTGCTATGATATTTGTCCGTTTTGCTGTAAACACAATAAGCACACTCTTGCATACTGCAATAGCAACGAATGGAATGGTCAGATAGAGCGTTCTGAAACCGAAGAACACCCTCAGTGCACACGGCAACGAACCGTTTGTAGGCATGGCGCCTATAAGGTAATTCTTCAGTACGAATCGTACTGGCACACGATGGGAAAAGTCGTTTGAATCCTTAGTACAAAAGAACTGCAGTATTATCTCTGATTACTGCATGTTTTAATGACCACAACAAATTATGTTACAGCACATGAGAACTACCCTTTCATAATCAGAGAACTCTATGACGTGCTATTTTAAATTAGTCGAGTTTTCAACATCACAGCATACGTTTTGCCTTATAGTCGCTCCGTTCATATTCCAGTGTATATGACACGAAATATCAGATGTGACAACACTAACGTTTCCAAACCAGAACTGCAGCTCACTATCGGGACTAACAGTTAATTGCTAACGCCGGTATTGCATCCGCACATGTAAAAGTTATTCTGAAAATAATCGGCCACCAGTTAGTTTTTTTTTAGATGATAAATCACAACACCACACATTGATAACTGTTTGTAGTCTTTGCTACACGTATTGTAATCCCTGATATAGTACTCTAGTTGTTAATATTTTTATCATAAATTTAACAAGTAGGAGGTAAGAATAGCTAGTCAAGCGAACGCCATATATATTTATTTTAAATGATACGTACATTTCGTACTGGCACTGAACTGATCAAACCGATTTAAGAATAGTCATCATAGCACACCGGGCATACCAATATGTTCCCTGTCTCCAGCAACACATGCCTTAAGGAATGAATCATAATCATCATCCTCATAAACCAATTCTGTCGTTAAGCGACGTTGGGAGGAATAATTTGCGATCCAGTGCACGCTGCCTGCCACCGGCTATTGTCACGCCGTGAAGGCGTAAAGTGTCTTCAATGTTGTCGATCCATGTTTTCCGCCACCGTCCTCTTGCTGTTGTAGCTGATCTTCTGAGATGTAGTACTTGTGATGAATGAACAAATGAATTAATCAATTATTCAAGCACTGTCTTTACCCCGGGACATTCCCAAACGTGCTCCGTCTCTTTCTTCAGTAACCAGCTATCTTAATTAACCAGTGTCTTAAGGTGTAGATGCTTACTGTTCTCGTAGTACACAGATTATAAACTCGTCGTTTCCTTCTTCTCTTACGCCCCTCCTAACCAGTCGACACATATTCCTCCTTTACATATTCTTACACATTTGATGTAATCTAAGCTCGTGTCTTCTATCAACATACATTCATGAATGATCTCCTGAATTCCTCCTTTGTCCAGTACGAGTGTTCTTGTAGCTATTGCTTTTGTAGCAGAAAATCCACCTTTCACTTCTGATCATGGTAGTTATACAAACACTATTGTTATATTCAAATATGTTAGTAAATATATGTGCCATCATCACAATGAAGGTTGGTTACCTCTGACCAATGGTGTCTTTGACAATATTACGTGACGAGGCCACGATCTCTTACACAGTGCAGCTCTCGTATCACAGTCCGAAAACCACAAGAACCGTCTGTTTTTACATTAAACCTTTTGGAATGAACATTTATATTCGAAGATGATGATACTGTAAACCGTTTACGATAATCACTTAGCCACCTCTCTTAAAACGATCTGACCAGTAACAGATCAGAAAAACTGCTTCTTCCTCCCTCGTTCGCTTGAAATAGTTTATCTATGTGTGCAGTGTTATCTTTAGTATGAACTTCACTGACTTGTATAATCCCCTTAGTTTGGCTTCCACAAGTGTTTCTCTTGGCTAAAAGTTTTGCCTTGATATGCAAATTTAGGGACAGTCCCAGAGAATATGATCTGTTGTCTCGGGTGCTAATCCACGAGTGCATATGGCTGATTCCCTAATCTTAAATTTTGTTACATGTGGATGCAAAGTCGATTTTATCCTGTTATAAGGCGTAGATCAGAAAACCGAAGTGTTTCTAATCACAGCGAAAACAGTACTGAGTAATTCATGCCTAAGCAAAGTTTTGACATTAAAACAGTGACATAGTTTTAACGTGATGAACTGTTGATTGAACAAGTCTAATTAATACATCGCCGACGAGAAAAGTTCAAACATACACTATGAGGCCAAGAATTCGTCTTAAAGAGCACCTACGCTGACATCAGTGCGGCATTTACTGGACACAAACACCTCGACATGACGTATGAGCACGATGAGTGAAGCTGACAACCAACAGAACGGTGAGCTAACATCCATTAACAACCTACAACCACGTAGATCAAGAAGCGGCATGTTTTCTCAAAGGAAAACACAAATTAACGACAACAAATATCTCCACGCTTGTTCAACAATGTAATATTGATCAGCACATTAACCGCAGTTTAATTAACTCTGGAGTGGTTAATCTAACACACGTGACCACATTTCGGACAATACATTATGGAAGCTTGACAGTATCATAAATGTTCGGGGAACTGTTCAGTCCATTCGGCCAAAGTTTTGTTTAATTAGTGATGTTTCGCAAAGATTTCGGCTAAATTTTCCAACAGTCGGCTAAAAAAATAAAGTTTCTAGCTAGATTTGCCGATTCAGTTTCAAATTTATGGATTGGGAGTCTAAAGCTTCCTTTGCCAATCTGCTGAACTGACTGCATGGGGCCACACAGGATTCATTTGGAGTTTTGCTTTGTCCGCGGCGTGTGGTTGACTGCAGTACGATGACGGGTGGTCGAATGGTGTGTACTTTCTTAGCTGACCGATTTAGAAGAAAAATTTAAGGTGCAATTCTGGTGTGGGACCATTACCGCCAGCACATCTGACAGTTGCCATATGAATTTTTACTTTGGCTGTGCAAGTTTCAGGATGTTGCTTGGACTGATTTGTCTATATTTGTTTTCAAATGGAACAGTGAAAGAAGTTCTATGTGATTTCCACTGGCATGATAACAGAACACACGCTTTGGAGCACCAGTGAGGATACTGAAATACTTTGGGTAGATTTTTAACTCCAAATTTTGCCCAGGCAGCTCCGTTAGACTACTCTTTTCATTTCCAATTACCAAGCGATTTTTACGTGAGCAACAATACACATCAATCTCACTACCCATAGACCAGTGGGAATTTCTAGAAGTCCAAGTCCACGAGAACAAAACCCCATCCCTTACCGGGGATTGAGCCCGGAACCTCTAGCACTCGAGGCAGACACCATGCCTCGAGACCATGCAGCCCCCTAAAAAATCTGAACAATGAACAATAAATATAAAAACGAACATCGAAACTATAATGAAGATCTTTGCAGTAACGGACAAGAGACCAGCCTAGATTTTCAGTTCCGTTTGTCGACTCCAAAGCCGCATTGGGGTGGGAAGTGGTGAGAGCGAATAGATGCACTGCTCCCAACAAGTATGTCATAGAAGGCTACTAATTCGGAGTGTTTCCTTTACAGTCTGAGAGCATCTGCCAGAGAGGAAAGTAACCAACAGTTTTTATACATATAAACCCGATCTGTCAATCAGATGCGCATGTAAAACTAAATATTGACCGAAATTCAGGGGTGAAACGGCATAGAACTGTCTGCGTACAGTTTACAATTGGTAAACGCAATTACTAATAAACTACCAACATTAATTAAATGGTGCCTGCGCAGGAATAGATGGAATTAAATGGTATGACGGAGTCATTATTTTAGAGCTTTGGGAAGAACTAAACACGTTCCGGTGGACCAAGAGATGGGGAAATGACGCTGGCGATGCATAAGACATGTTGAGAAAACCTAAGAAGGAATAACTAGAACGTTTTTGCACTAGAACCCACAGGGGCATAAAAATAACGAAAGACCAACAAAACACAAAGAGAAGAGAGTTAGACAGTGAGGTAAAAGACTGGGAGGACATTGAGGGGCAGGGCGGGAGCTGCATGCAAAGACAAAAGACAGAACGAAGAAGAAGAAGTAGAAGAAGAAAAAGAAGAAGAAGAAGAAGAAGAAGAAGAAGAAGAAGAAGAAGAAGAAGAAGAAGAAGAAGAAGAAGAAGAAGAAGAAGAAGAAGAAAGAAGAAGAAGAAGAAGAAGAAGAAGAAGAAGAAGAAGAAAAAAGAAGAAGAAAAAGAAGAAGAAGAAGAAAAAAAGAAGAAGAAGAAGAAGAAGAGAAGAAGAAGAAGAAGAAGAAGAAGAAGAAGAAGAAGAAGAAGAAGAAGAAGAAGAAGAAGAAGAAGAAGAAGAAGAAGAAGAAGAAGAAAGAAGAAGAGAGAAGAAGAAGAAAGAAGAAGAAGAAGAAGAAGAAGAAAAAGAAGAAGAAGAAGAAAGAAGAAGAAGAAGAAGAAGAGAAGAAGAAGAAGAAGAAGAAGAAGAAGAAGGAAGACGAAGAAGAAGAAGAAGAAGAAGAAGAAGGAATTCGAAGAAAAGAAGAAGAAAAAATAAGAAGAAGAAAATAAGAAGAAGAAGAAGAAGAAGAAGAAGAAGAAGAAAGAAGAAGAGAAGAAGAAGAAGAGAAGAAGAAGAAGAAGAAGAAGAAGAAGAGAAGAAGAAGAAGAAGAAGAAGAAGAAGAAGAAGAAGAAGAAGAAGAAGAAGAAGAAGAAGAAGAAGAAGAAGAAGAAGAAGAAGAAGAAGAAGAAGAAGAAGAAGAAGAAGAAGAAGAAGAAGAAGAAGAAGATGATGATGATGATGATGATGATGATGATGATGATGATGATGATGATGAAGAAGAAGAAGAAGAAGAAGAAGAAGAAGAAGAAGAAGAAGAAGAAGAAGAAGAAGAAGATGATGATGATGATGAAGAAGAAGATGATGAAGAAGAAGAAGACCCTGGTCTTAACCTTCTGCTGGCCTTTATTTTCCCTATTTCTGAAACATATCTCATTTTCATCTTGAGCATTTCTGTTTGAACCGCTGTATCCTCCCCCGACTTGCCAGACCTGTCGTGATTTCATCTTCAACTGAACACCTTAACTAAACTAACATATTTAGCATACATTTCCAGGTATACTGACATCTTTCTGTCACATTTCTTGGCGAATGTTGTTTGCGCCAACCAAACCTAAATACATTTTTAGTTATCGGATCTCTTGTAGAGCTTTGGGAGAGAACTAAACAGGCTCCAGTGGACCAAGAGGTGAGGAAAAGACCATGGCGTCAGATAGGTCACGCACAGAGAAAACAGGAGAACAGCATAACTAGAATGTCTTTGGATTGAAACCCACAGGGACATAGGAATAAAGAAAGGCAAAAAAAAAAAAAAAAAAGCGAAAAGATAGCTGGAGAATGAAGTTAGAAATGTAATGTCGAATGATAGAACGACTTGACGTGAGTTGGTTAAGGGCCTATGCTCCAGTGGGGGATAGAAAGGCAGAAGAAGAAGAATCGGATCCCAAAATAAATGTGTGTTACGTGTATTTACCTCCAACTTCAATCAAATCTACGTGGTGTAAAGAGACAAATGTCACGTTTAAAAATAATTCCAGCGGCAAAGTTTATTGATAACATTGCTTCGTTTTGCTTTTCATGTGCAAGTCGTGACTAAAGCGAAGACGTGTCAGTCACATTATGGAAGGAACGGGAAATAGATATGTTTGTAACTGTTACAACTTCAACCATGTCTCAGTGAAGATGCTTGAGCAGTGTCGACAGATGGAGAGCGACAACATGGCTGCAGGATAATGTAGGAGTGGAGAAGTTGCTATAAAATTTGGAGTTTCCCACTCTGTGATACAAAATCTTTCATTGAGTGCCGATCAGTACACTTTCTGTTACTTGATTAACTCGATACAATCTCTGCGTGTTCGTTGTAATGCAGCCGGCAGTGTCGCCCAACAATGCAAGTCATGACGAACTTGGTGAGTCGTCTTCTGATGTTTTTTTTTTTTTGTTTGTTTGTTTAGTAAAACAATTTTTTCCACTCTTCTTATAGTCTACATTTTATTAGCGCTAGTGTGTGTGTGTGTGTGTGTGTGTGTGTGTGTGCGTGTGTGTGCTTGCGTGTGTGTCTGTATGTGTGGCTCTTGTGACAATTCCTTAAGTGACACAACTTTTCCTATGGTTAAAAAAAAAGTAAAGATCCCTTTTCACGCCATTAGGCGCATCGGGCATATGGGAAGAGCACCCATACATTTACATACGAATCGGTGAGAATGTGGTTGGCATTACGCCGGCCGTGTTTACTTCCCCAGAACATCCACACTCGTACCCATTTCAGGCTGGGTCGACCTCACACGCATTTTAACCAAATTCAACATTTTAAGGTATGCATTTTAGCTGTAGCAACAAATGGATGTGAGTGGTGAACTACCCCCCTTGAATGTAGATAAGAAAATCCGAACTTTCGAACTGAAATGCTACAGAAAGGTTCTTACAATAAATACAGCTGCACTAAAAAAGAAGATATTTTCACATTCTAAAACATCTGACAAAGATTTAAACTGCTTTGCAGAACCTGTGTTGTTATTTGTATGTGAACCATGGACAACAAGCAGAGAAGCATCTTAAGGTTTTTCCCCTCTGTTTATTTTTGGGAATGACGTATACATACCGGAAGCTACTAATCAAATCATCATCAACATGTAGCAGGTCATTTGCAGAATGTCGCTCTCATCACAGTCTGCATGAACGAAACTCGGTCTTTCGCCAGCTCTCCCGCCTCATGTACTTTCATACTCAAGGAGTCACTTATATCCTGTGCCCATCTTCGTGTCGGTCGGCCCCTGTCCCTCCTTCCATGCACTCTGCTATAATTGTTTCCTATCCGTCGTGGCGCTTGATATAACCAAAATATTTCAGCTTCCGAGACAGGATGCTGTTTATTAGCCAATCTTCCTTGATGTTCAGATCTTTCAAGATGTCACGATTTCTCTTCTTCTTTGTTCAAGATATTCTGAGAATCTTTCTCTAGCATTTCAGCTCAAAAGCCCCTATTCTCTTTTTAAGTACATACATCCGTATGTAGCCACATGGAAGATGCATGCTCTTGAAATTCTAATTTGTATCTCCTTGCTGTTGCTTAACCATAGGCTTGTAATCCTGTACCAATCAAATACATTTCTTAAATGTTTGTGTATTCTAGACAAAGCATTAAGCCTGTGTTCGAAAATTGTTATTCAACATATGCTTCGTTAATACAAATTTCTGTAACCTATGGTGCCATTTCAATGATTTGAAATGAATTCTGTCCGTATTCACAGCAACTTTAGCTTTAGATTTTGTTGTTGCCTAGTGTGTTTTTCTATCTTTCTACTTCTCTCTATGAGTGCCGATTAATTCATTGTTTTCCGGGAGTCGTCTTGGCCGAGCGGCTAGACGTTGGCAGCGGATCGGACGGTCGTGGGTTCGCAACTTAGCGAAGAAGGACTTTTTTTCAAAAATGACCTTGTCTCTCAGGTCGACCTAGCCTTGAGTAGGTACCGGTTGCAGTCCCGGGAAGTAAAGGGGTCCGGCGAGATGCTGACCACATCACCCATCTTGTGCCGATTGGTCTATACAAATATAGGTCTCGCCCTATATGCCCTCTGCACCTAATGATGTCGAAAAGGGTCCTCTACGTTTACCCATTGTTTTCCGCACCAACTGCTCTTAAGAAGAGGAAGTCGCACCTGAATTAACAGGAATGGATTGACGTGTCCTCCCTACTCGATACAAATAGCGACACTAGATATCATCAAATTGTAAACACATTCAGGAGTTGCGTATCAAATGACAGTCAGATTGACGGTGGTTTAGCTGATTACCAGTAAGTTCTTTCTTATCATTGTCAGAATCGATATATTCACTTTAGATTTAAGCTAGTTGCGCTCAAAATGCTTTAGTAAACAGGAGTCGGTTACCCTAAACTATAGCTACAGATGAGATATCATGTCAACATCTTTGAGCTGATACTGTTAACAGCTCAACAGTGACAACATGTTTATTTTCTTTCGAACTGGGATCATATTTTATTACGTTTTTGATTTGACTTGTTAGTTAGTTGTGCATCTTTCAAAGGCCGATGCAGAACGAACACCACCATTTTACAGAGAATATCACGTTTATTAGTTAGTCACTGCACTGAACGATCGATGCTCTAAACCATTGTCGAGATGAATGGAAAGAGATTTGATGCAAAATCGCTGGCAGCTTTAATCAAACCAAGAGTTTTAGAATTACAGAGCTCGCTGGCATCGACTATACCACAGTCGCTGGCATCGACTATACCACAGTCGCGGGCTGTGACGTGAGATTACATATATATCATTTTCTTTAAACTGGCATAGGAACAGAACAAATATCGGGAACCCGTATGCAGTGCTGTTGTAACCTCGATTAGGACTAAGACTATGAGATTTCGGTATTTGAATGTGGAGTATTAAATTAAAAAGCGATATCACAGCACTCGGGGTATTCCCAAAATCGATTAGTCCTTATCTTCTGCAGCAAACGCAGAGGGCCAATGCTGATGGCGCCAATAACAGTATATCCATCTCTCCAAGTGTTTTAAGACTTTGGTTAAGCATTCACAGAAATACCCTAGGAAAACAATCACTATCCTGGTCGTCAATTCTAACACTGAGTTTCTGGAAAGGACTAGAGTCCATAGGTGGACGAACAACCAAAGCTTTCCGTTTATAGCCGGTGAACACAAAGAAGAAGCAGAAGGTGAAAAAAAATTTTTACGATATGGGAGATAATTCGACATTCTCCTGTGGGTATAATGTCCTTGTTGGATATACAGGAATATCTCTGTGCATGATTGTGATCAGCAATAGCGTGTTGACAATTGTGACCATTTGCCGGACTCGTGAACTACACACTAACCAGTATATTTTCATTGTATCCCTTTCGATCGCTGACATACTGATGGCTTTAAGCTTTTTTGCCACAGCAATTATCCACCTAACCGGGTTAAATTCCATTGTTGAAGACTTCGGAATTATAAACAAACTGTTATACGGGATGTTGTTCTCTTGTGTAGTCCTGGATATGTTACATATGAGCATAATTGCCGTTGACCGATACATACATATTGCGCATCCATTTTACTATATAAAATATATGACAAAGCAACGTACCGTTAAAATACTTTCTGTTGCATATGTTCTGTGTTTCATCGACACCTTTATTCCGGCCATAGCGTATCAGGACGACACATATAAACGCTGTCTTAATACCAACGAGCCAACGGAATACTACTATTCAAATACATCCATTCTTTCCATCAATACAATTGTTGCGTTTTTGTGCTATTCGAAGATTGCGTGGATTGCCATCAGACACAAACAAGCCGCCATGTTCAGGCGACAACAAACACGGGACACCGAGAGCAATATAATCAACAGAAACAACCGTATGATGGTGATGAAAAGTGTGAAATTCTTTTTGGCCATGTTTGGGGTATTTTTCATGTTATCATTGCCCCCATTTGTTATTACAAACCTTGCTGCCTCCAGTATTGTCTCAGATGTACTTAAAGTAATTGCTACCTATTGTTTTCCGCTCCATTCTGTGCTGAATTTCATCATTTGCTGCAGCATGAGCCAATCTTTCTTCAAAGCTTTAAAGAAGACTCTTGTTGATCTGCAAACTTGCTGCTTCACTGCATGCTATCAAGAATAAATATGTATCGTCGTCATCATCAACATCATCTTCATCATCATCACTATCATCGTAATCGTAATTACTGTGAAAAGTTGCCGAGATCTTTATAAACTAATTTCCTTTCATGTTTAGGTCTTATCGTCGCCACAGTCATGTGCGTAAGCTGCCATGTTTCACCACCTCTCAGAACACCAGAAATCACTGATTAAGTCAATGTTCTGGTCACGCCTCACAAATGTGACAAAGTCATTCAGGTATATGTCTCTTTGCCTTCTTTTTTGCTCTCGTCCATCAATCTTTGAAGTTCTTACCAAGTTCTCGAATATATTCCTTTTGATAGCATGTCTACAAAATACCCACTGTCCACGTATTTTTGTTGTGTTAAGTGTACTACTTTCATCTTCCCGATGATGACTGTTTCGTGTGTGTGTTTTTTTTTTTTCTATCACTCCATTATATTCTTTGAGTTCTTCTCACAAACCACCTCTCTGCTTCTAGTTAATGATTTTTTTTTTTTCAGTTGATCTCATAAACAGAGAGGAAACCCTTTAGGCAGTTAAATATTATTTAGTAATAAAGGAACAGAAAATGCATTAATCGGCACTCATAGAAAGAAGTGGAAAGATAGAAAAACACAATCAGACAAAAAAAAATCGAAAGCTATAGTTACTGTAAATACGGACAGAATTCATTTCAAATCATTGAAATGACACCATAGATTACAGAAATTTGTATTAACGAAGCATATGTTGAATAACAATTTTCGAACACAGTAGACCCTAATGATTTGTCTAGAATACACAAACATTTAAGAAAGGTATTTGATTGGTACAGCCTTAAATGTCTATGGTTAAGCAACAGCAAGGAGATAAAAATTAGAATTTCGAGAGCATGCATCTTCCCTGTGGCTACATACGGATGTGAGTCGTGGACTATCTCTCTGTACTTAAAAAGAGATTAGGGGCTTTTGAGCAGAAATGCTATAGAAAGATTCTCAGAATATCTTGGACAAAGAAGAGGAGAAATCCTGACATCTTGAAAGATCTGAATATCAAGGAAGATTGGTTAATAAACAGCATCCTGTCTCGGAAGCTGAAATATTTTGGTTATATCAAGCGCCACGACGGATAGGAAAAAATTATAGCAGAGTGCATGGAAGGAGAAGCAGGGGCCGACCGACACGAAGATGGGCACAGGATATAAGTGACTCCTTGACTATGAGAGTACATGAGGCAGGAGAACTGGCGAAAGACCGAGTTTCGTTCAGGCAGACTGTGATGAGAGCGACATTCTGCAAAGGACCTGCTACATGATAATGATGATTTGATTGGTAGCTTCCGGTATGTATACGTCATTCCCAAAAATAAACAGAGGGGAAACCCTTAAGATGCTTCTCTGCTTGTTGTCCATGGTTCACATACAAATAACAACACAGGTTCTGCAAAGCAGTTTAAATATTTGTCAGGTGTTTTAGAATGTGTAAATATCTTCTCTTTTAGTGCTGTTGTATTTATTGTAAGAACCTTTCTGTAGCATTTCAGTTTGAAAGTTCCGATTTTCTTATCTACATTCAAGGGGGGTAGTTCACCACTCACATCCATTTGTTGCCACAGCTAAAATGCATACCTTAAAAATTTTGAATTTGGTTAAAATGCGTGTGAGGTCGACCCAGCCTGAAATGGGTACGAGGGTGGTTGTTCCGGGGAAGTAAAGACGGCCGGCGTAATGCTGACTACATTTTCACTAGTGCCGATTGGTCTGTAAAAATATGGGTGCTCTTCCTATTTGACCGATGCGCCTTAAGCGTGAAAAAAGATCTTTACTTTTTTTTTTTAAATAGGAACAGTTCTGTCACTTAAGGAATTATCAAAAGAACCACACACACACACACATACACACACACACACACACACACACACATATACACACAAGCCCTAATAAAATGTAGACTATCAAAAGCGTGGAAAGAATTGTACTGCTAAAGAAAAAGTAATTAAAAAATCAGAGGACGACTAACCAAGTTCGTCCTGACTTACATTGTTCGGCGACACTGCGGGCTGCATTACAACGAACAGGCAAGAGTTTGTATCACAGAGTGTGAGACTCCTAATTTTATAACAACTTCTCCACTCCTACATAATGCTACAGCCATGTTGTCGCTCTCCATCTGTCGACACTGCTCAAGCATCTTCGCTGAAACTTGGTTGAAGTTGTAACAGTTACAAACATATCTATTTCCCGTTCCTTCCATAATGTGACTGACACGTCTTCGCTTTAGTCACTACTTGCACATACATGAAAAGCAAATTTCAGCAATGTTATCAAAAAGCTTGCCGCTGGAATTATTTTCAAACGTGACATTTGTCTCTTTACACCACGTAGATTTGATTGAAGTTGGAGGTAAATACACGTAACACACATTTATTTTGGGATCCGATTCTTCTTCTTCTGCCTTTCTATCCCCCACTTGAGCATAGGCTCTCAACCAATTCACTCCAAGTCATTCTCTCATTCGACATTACATTTCTAGCCTCATTCTCCTGCTATCTTCTCCATGTTTTTTTTTTTTTTTTTTTTTTTGAGGGGGGGGGGGCCTTCATTTATTTCTATTTCCCTGTGGGTTCCAATGCAAAGACATTCTAGTTATGCTGTTCTCCTGTTTTCTCTGTGTGTGACCTATCAAACGCCATCGTCTTTTTCTCACCTCTTGGTCCACTGGAGCCTGTTCAGTTCTCTCCCAAAGCTCTACAAGGGATCCGATTACCAAATATTTTTTTAGATTTAGGTAGCGCAAAAAACATTCGCCGAAAAATGTGACCGAAAGATGTGATTATACCTGGAAATGTATGCTAAATATGTCAGTTTAGTTAAGGCGTTCAGTTGAAGATTAAATCACGACAGGCCCGGCAAGTCGGGGGAGGATACGGCGGTTCAAACAGAAATGCTCAAGATGAAAATGAGAGATGTTTCAGAAATAGGGAAAATAGATTCAAATTCAAATTCTCTTTCTTTGACCACTTTCAGCTAGGTCCGTTCACATTTCTGCTCACTTTCCTTTCAGCTATATTTGTGGTGACGTTTTCTGGTCGCGATCTTATTTGATTCTGGATTGTGTTTAATGTTGTCACTTTCTGTTTGTTGTGGTTTCCGCTCTTGCTGTTGTTTTTGTAATCTGGCTGGCCCTGTGCTGCGCTCAAGATGATTGGATGTTGGATCGATTTATTGTCGTATTCCTTGGCTGTTTGTTGTTTCCGGTGAAAGTAGATTGCCTATCCTAATAAGGACCGGCGGTCGATTGACTTGGGCAGGTACTGATGGCTATACTGCTGAGGTCTGGTATTATTTGGCGATTTTCTCGTATCCTTGTTGTAAAGTACTGCTCCTACATAGGGTTTCGGTAATTTGGCTTTGGTTGTGTCGTATCTGGTATTAGTGTTTGGGGTAACGATGTCGACCTCGTTTGACTTCAAATTTTGGCTGTCGATGTGGTTCCTCTGGTGATGACCAAAAAACATCATCATCCTGCAGTTCTGAGTTATAGAAGTTCGGGTCCTCCATCTCCATGATGCGTTGGTTAATTTGGTCAATTGTTGCCAACGGAAACTGTTTCATCAGCGATGCCTGAGTTTTCTTATGTGGTGTTTGATGCGGCTTTTTCTGGGTCTCGGCTCCCTGTATTTGCTGCCTTCTTGTTGCCTCTTTCCGTGCTTTCTCTCTTTCTTCCATCACTCTGTTGGTTGCTTGCAGTTCCTTGTTAAGTCTGTTGTTTTCTTCGTATGCTCTTCGTAACTTTTCCTCTGTTTCAGCCAGTGCCTTCTTGATCATTGCGATTTCTTTCGCGAGAAGTTGTTGGTTAACCCGCAGATCATTGATGCCCGCCTCGTCTTCCCTTGCCTTAGTTGGTTGTTCCTTTTGTGTCTGGATAGTGGCCAGTGCATTCATGATGTCCTCCTTGAATTTCGTCATCTCTGCTGTCATCCGTTTCTGGGTGTCAAGAGTCGCCTGCATTATAGCTCTCAGGCCTGTTATTTCATCTCTGTCTTCATCTCGTTGGGTTTTGGATGCGTCTTTCTCGTCTCTGAGAGCTTGGATGTCACTTTTGAGTTGAGCCACCTCGTTGCTCAATTTGGTGGTAATGGCTGCGGTTATGCCTTGGGTTGCTTCGTGTCTTCTGCGGGCCTCATGGTATGGAATCTTATCCCGTATGGCCGTGGTTGCAATTTCTCTACATTGTTGCAGATAGGGGCACCCCAGGTACCTGGTGCTGTGCTGGCCGTAGCAGTTGGCGCACTTTCTGTTCGTATTGGGTGACTTAAAGTCTGTGTCCAGCTTTGCCAGCGGGCAATTGTTGAAGGCATGGTGTTGTGAACAGTATCGGCATACTTCATGTTCGCTCACACAAGTGGCCCGGGAGTGCCATGCTTTTTGACAACGAGAGCACTGGATCACCTGTGGCACGTATTGCTCTGGTCTTTGCATTCTTTGATCTAGGTAGACTTTATCCGGGATGTTTTTCTCCTTCCGATGTTATCACCGCCACTGGCAATGGATGCCGTTTTGAGCCCAGTCTCTCTGCTTGGTTGATGTTGACATTTGGGTTTTCTTTCCTTATTTGTTGCAGAATTTCTTCGTTGCTCCATTGCAGGTTGACTCTTCGGATCACCCAGCGTCTTACATTCTGGAAGATGGTGGCCGTCACAGTTATCTCCTCGGATAGTCGGAGTTCTTTCTTGCCGTCGTGTTGGATGTCATCCAGCATGTCTGAGGTGCGGTTGGTTCTGTTTAGTGAAGCTATCACTCCTTCTCGAGTTCTCCTAATCTTTGCGACTGCCCTCTTGCCTAACATGATCTCCAGCATATTGATCAATGTTAGCGTTGCCAGTGTAGTGATTGCTGTCCGGCCCGAGTTGGTCTGTCGTAGAAATATTGTGGCAGGAAATTCATAGCTGCCTGTCTTTCGTCGATCTGGAGATGTCTGTGGACTTGGCTGTGTTGGTTCAGGTGACGCTGGGACGTCACTCAGGGCCTCACTGGTAGTAGGGGCGTCTTCCTGTGGTTCGGTAGTATCTGTCTGCGTCTTCCTGGCCTCCGAGTTAGATCGAGTGGATCTGTCAGTGGGCTGTTTCCTCTGTCCGTTGCGCTTTCCGTTAGGTTTGTTTCTCCGAGACATGGTGCTTGCGGAGAAGGCCTCTCGCTCTGGCAAATACTTTGTATTGTGTTATGTGAGTTTCAGTCCTATCTGGTGATAATTGCGGAGAAGTCCTCTCGCTCTGCCTATCCTCAAAGGGACCAGCAGGTACTGTATTGTGCAGGTATCAATATCTGATGACAATTGCGGAGAAGTCCTCTCGCTCTGCCTATCCTCCAAGGGACCAGCATATACAGTATTGTGCAGGTATCAATACTATCTGATGATTGGCTGATAAGGTGGAGCCGAAGCTGCTGCCCGCCGATGGGGAAAATAGAGGCCAGCAGAAGGTTAAGACCAGGGTAGGGCCAATCAGTATATGTGGATTGGGCAAAAAAGAAGAACAAGTGATAACATTAGGGGAGAAAAATAATGTTAAAGTATAAGAATTATTAGAAATATTCTATCAGTGCCAAACGTGGACTCTTACATCCTCGAATGAACGTAAAATTGTGACAACAGAGATGAAATGCTTTAGAATAGCTGCCGGAATTTCAAGGAAAGACTGAATACGAAATCATGAAATCAGACAAATGTTAGGAATAATTTCATTCTTACAGGTCATCAAAGTACAACGAATGAAGGGATTTGGACACCTAACAAGAATGCCCTTGTACTATTTGTCACAGCGAGCCACACTGAAACGTTACAACGTGTTTAGAGCCAGCTGAAGACCTTGGAAAATATGAAGTGATTGCATTAGGAACAGCCTTACAGTATTAAACATCAGTCTTAATAGTTCTTTTGAAAGAGCGCATCAACGAACGTTACAATTTGAAATTGGCTGTTTATATATTTTTAAGCAGTACTTAACGAATCAAACAATGAATCGGTATTATGTGCTTATTCTATTTCCTACAGAAATGGTCTGGAGAATCATGTCTCTTCAACACGTCTAGCGAGACTTGATAATTGTTATTCTTCTGCCTTTAACCTCCAATGGAGCATCGGCCTTCAACTAACTCATGCCATGTCGTTCTATAATTCACTATCGCACGCAGTTCACCCCATGTCTTCCCCATCTGTTTATCTGCACTCTCTAGCAGCTCCCTTCTCCGTATCCTTTGTTCTGCCTTAATTCCATTGCAGCCATCGATTCTTCTTCTTCTTCTTCATCACTTCTTCTTTTACCACTGTGGGTGTCGAGGGAGATATAAGGTTCTGTTTCTGGCTCTTCTGGCCGCCTCGACCGTAGGCTTCTCTGTAGAGCTTCTCTGATGTTATCCTTCCATCTTGTTCTTGGTCTACCTCTTGCTCTACGACCTTCTTCTCTTTCCATGTATGCTTTGTATGGTATGGTGTCACAAGGCATTCTCTCTAAGTGGGCAAACCATTGCACTTGCTGTCTTTGTATGTGATTTAGAATTGGTTCTGTGCCGACTTTTTCTCTTTTGATCTCATTCCTGATCTTATCTCTTATTGTCACTCCTAGAGCCCTTCTCAGACATCTCATTTCTATGGTTACTAATTTTCTTTTATGGTTTGTTGTCTGGCACTGATAGCACAGAGTTGGAATAAATATGCTTTGAATAAGATGTCTCTTTGGGCTGATTGGGATTGTGTTATGCTGTAAAGGGGGGGGGGGGGGCTAGCTGTCCCAATACTTGGTTCGCTTTACTGCATCTAATGTTAATTTCTTTATCCAATTTCCCATCTTCGGTAAATGTAGTTCCCATGGATGCCAGCACAAAAACATTGGTATGTTGTTCTACGGTTTTCTCAGCGTGTGTCCTATCCAACACCTGCATCATTTCCTTGATCTACTGGAACTTGTTTAGTCCTCTCCCAAAACTCAACATTAGTGAGTGACGCTATCATACCATTAAACTCCTTCTATTCTGCGCAGGCAGCAGTTAATGAATGTGTGTAGTTTGTTATTAATTGCCCTAGTTGTTATCCGTGTTACTGCTCAATGCAGCATACATATACATTGTGACAAATCCAGCAGTTGTGTATCAGCTGACTAACCACAACTGTGTGATCAGAATGACGTTGGAGTTTTCCTGATTACCAGAACAGTTCTCCCTTATCATTGTCAGAATCGATATGTTTACTTTATATTTTAGCTAGGCGCACTTAAAATGCTTCAGTAAACAGGAGCCGGTTTTCCCTAAGTCACAGCCACCGATGAGATGTCTTGTCATCAACATTGGACTGGTACTATTAACAGGTTAACAGGGATAACATCTACATTTTATTTCAAACTGGGATTATATTTTTTTTTTCTGTTTCTTAATTTGACTTGTTAGTTAGCTGTACATTTATTACAGGCCGTTGCATAGAGAAAACCCAACATTTCCTTTTTTTTTTTTTTTTTTTTTTTTTAAATTGCTGTTTGTGATTTTAGTAGGGAGTATTACGTTTATTAGTTTGTCATTGCACTGAACGGTCAAGGCTCTAAACCATTGACTGTCGAAATGAACGGAATGCGGTCTGGTTCCAAACCACCTGTAGAATTACGTAGCCATTAAGCTACAGACGCAGACTTTGATGTGAGATTTTCAATATTTTAATTTTAAACGTTGAATTAGGAATCGACATCATAGCACTCAGGACACTCCCAAAAGTGCTTCGTCACCATCTTCACCAGCAAGTGCAGAGTTCCCTTCCGATAGCACCAGGAACAGGCTGAGAGTGTATCCATCTGGTTAACCATCATAGACTTCTTTATGTCTTGGAATTCTCCACAAAAACCATAAATATCATATTTATCCATTCCGACGCCATGGGAGATAATTCGACATCCTCTTGCGGGTATAACATCCCTATGGGATATACTGGAGTGTCGCTGTGTCTGATTGTGATCTGCAATAGTGTGCTGACAATTGTGACCATCTGCCGGACCCGGGAACTACACACCAACCAGTACATTTTCATCCTGTCCCTGGCTATCGCCGACATATTTCTGTCTATTAGCTTTTTTGCCACAGCAATTATCCATATAACGGGGTTAAACTCCATTGTTGAAGACATGATAATTATAAACAATTTTTTATATGGGATGATGTTTTCTTGTGTACTCTTGGATATGTTACACATGAGTATCATTGCTATCGACCGTTACATACGCATAGCTCATCCGTTTTATTATATAAGAAATATGACGCAACAACGGGTAATCAAAATACTTTCTGTTACATACATTCTGTGTCTCATCGATACCTGTATTCCACCTATACTCTACCGAGACAGTAAATATAAACACTGTATTAACACTAATGAGCCAGAGGTATATTATTACTCAAATTTGTCAGTTTTTGCCGTCGATTTAATTGTTGCATTTTTGTGCTATTCTAAAATTGCGTGGATTGCCATCAGACACAAACAAGCTGCCACATCCAGACGTCAACAAATAGGAGACATGGAGAGCGATACAATAAACAGGAATAATCGTATGATGGTGATGAAAAGTGTTAAATTCTTTTTGGCTATGTTTGGGGTATTTTTCATTTTGACATTAACACCGTTTGTGATCACAACTTTTGCTCTCACAAACATGGTTTCAGATGTAATTAAAGTCATTGCTACCCATTGCTACCCATTACATTCCATACTGAATTTTATCATTTGCTGCGGTATGAACCAATCTTTCTTTAAGGCGTTAAAGAAGACTTTTGTTGATTTGAAAACTTGCTGCTTCACCAGATGCTATTGAGTTTAGTTATGCATAGCATCATCATCCTTATCATCAGCATTTTCATTAACATCATCATCATTGTTATTACTGAACAAAAGACCACAGTTTTCGAGAAAGGAGTATATCTACAAGCGAATTTTCTGTGATGTTCAGTTTTTTTTCTAGAATGCCATTCTTCTTCTTCTTCTTCTTCTTCTTCTTCTTCTTCTTCTTCTTCTTCTTCTTCTTCTTCTTCTTCTTCTTCTTCTTCTTCTTCTTCTTCTTCTTCTTCTTCTTCTTCTTCTTCTTCTTCTTCTTCTTCTTATTTTTATTTTTATTTTTATTTCTTCTTCTTCTTCTTCTTCTTCTTCTTCTTCTTCTTCTTCTTCTTCTTCTTCTTCTTCTTCTTCTTCTTCTTCTTCTTCTTCTTCTTCTTCTTCTTCTTCTTCTTCTTCTTCTTCTTCTTCTTCTTCTTCTTCTTCTTCTTCTTCTTCTTCTTCTTCTTCTTCTTCTTCTTCTTCTTCTTCTTATTCTTCTTCTTCTTCTTCTTCTTCTTCTTTCGCTCGCCACAAATAAGCTGTCTATACCAGAAATTTTGTCTCTGGTATAAATTTCCCTGTCGTTGTTAGTTCATTTAGTGGCCCATAGAGTTTGCGGTCCACTGTTGTTCTTTCTAGTCAAAAGGTTTTCCATAATGAGTCGAATCCGGTGCAGTCCTGGAGTACATGCTCTGCTGTCTGGGGGCACCTTTCCACAGGTATACATTGCTGATGCACATATATTGAATGTTGTGTACATGTGGTTAAGTAAAAGGTTGTGCACTGTTTTCAGGCGGAGGATAATGACTTGTTCTGGTCTGTCCATAATAAAATAGTCGTCTTGTGCTGTGGCTTGTGGTTTCCTGATCGATTTAATGATACCAGCAATTTCTTTTTCTTCATTAGCAAATTATATTCTAAGAGTCTATCTGTCCCATTTTAGTTCAAAAGCTCATAATATTTTACCTAAAATTTATGGCGTAATCGACGACTCTCTTCCATCTGTTGCTTTGTGTGTGTGTGTGTGTATGTGTTTGTGTGTGTGTGTGTGTGAGAGAGAGAGAGAGAGAGAGAGAGAGAGAGAGAGAGAGAGAAAGAAGAGAGGGACATATTATAATTATCGTCATCATCAAGTGCCCTGTCAGCTGGCGTAGGCGTTCATGCATCTCCACAGATTTTGGTCTTTAGTATTCGGAAACAATTCCACTAAAGCGATTTCTCCATGCCACTGTCTTAACCCGTCCACCATAATTTCTCTTGGTCTGCCTCTGTCTCTTCTACCAGTGATCTTTCCAGTCGTCAGAATATTTTGCAGTTCTCCTTTTCTCACCACAAGACCAAAGCACTTTGTTTGTCTCCTTGCTTATTGTTGTATTTAATGTTCTTCTATCATTATCTATTTCCAGGTAATAATCACTAGTTATTCTGTTAGTCCAATATATTTACCACATTATTCTCAAGAATCACATCTCAAATGCTTCCAAATTCTTCATAATTTTTTTGCTCACTTTCCAAGATTCACTGCCATACAACAGAACGGGCTCGAAGAGAGGCTCGATGACAGGCTCGATGACAGACTCGATGACAGGCTCAATGACAGGCTAGATGTAACGTTTCAGTACTTGTTCATCTGATGCTTAATGAGGGTGCGATTGCACCCACATTTGGCGATTTTGTATTGACTTGTCGTGCCGTATGACTTGTCGTGCCGTATGACTTGTCGTGCCGTATGACTTGTCGTGCCGTATGACTTGTCGTGCCGTATAACTTGTCGTGCTGTATGACTTGTCGTGCCGTATGACTTGTCGTGCCGTATGACTTGTCGTGCCGTATGACTTGTCGTGCCGTATGACTTGTCGTGCCGTATGACTTGTCGTGCCGTATGACTTGTTTTAACCAGTAACGTGTTAACTAGAGTGTCCTTAAATTCTGTATTACGATTATAAGCTTTTAAGAAATAACTGATACAGATTATTCATTGCTGGTTTACAAATCACTGACATTCTGCGTCGATTATGAATTGTGAAATATCTCTGAATATGTGTGAATTATGTGTTGAAAAATTACAGACACATTGTGAAATCTCTCCGAATTTTTGCGAATTTTCTGTTGATAAATCACAAACACTTTATGAAGAATAAATCACAGACATTTTGTTAAATCTCTCAGAATATGTGTGAATTATATGTTGTTTAATAAAGAAACTTTCTAAATTAGCGCAGATGTTTGTGAATTATCGATTGATTAAAAAAAATATTTTTTTGAAATGTCTCACACAACATTTGAATTATGTGTCAATAAATCGCTGAGACGTTGTGCAATCTCTCAGAAAATGTGTGAAATATCCGTTGATAGATCATAAATTTATCGCAACATGTGTGAGTTTTATGTTGATGTTTGATAGTCACTGTTAAATTTCTGTGAATATAGTCTGAATAATATGTTGATAAATCACAGACAATCTGTGAAAAGTCTGTTGATATAATACTGCAATGCTGTATCAAGACCGGCTCCATCTGATGAACCATGCTGCTGGCGTCACCAAATCAGGCTAACGAAATGGTAATGCAGCGATTCTTAACTGGGTTTCAACTGGATGACAATCATCCGAATGGTGGTATTTGTGTCAGCAGGTGTTAATTGCTCGTTGTGCTGTTATCGTGTGGTCAAACGACACTTACTTACGTATTCACTCACTCACTCAGTCACTCACTCTCTCTCACACACACACACTCACTGACTCGAAAACTCTTTCATTCACTCACTCCCTCACTAACGGATTCACTCACACATACACACCCTCACTCAATCACTCACTCATTCACTCACTTACTGATTCACTTACTCGCTCGCACACACACACATACAAACGCTCACACACTCACTCACTCATTCACTCAGAGCTTTTTTGGTGACTCGTTACTTTTTCTTCTCAAGAAATGTCTAGGATATCGCTTTATTTATTCTCTTAAAATAAATGTTATTGTAAACACATCGTGTCAATTATATATTATTACTGGTATCCGTTTCGTTAAATTTCTTTATGAACCGAATTTGACGCATCACAGACATTTTGTAGAAATCAATTATTGAAATATAACTTTCATAGAACTGAAATCAGCTACAAAATCAAGAAAAAGAATGTGTCGGCGTGACAAGCAACAAATAAAGAGCGAAACGTTCCGCACAAACAAGAAATGTTTTATTCCACACGGTAGCTGTGGTTGATAAAACTGAGAAAAAACGTTTTAGTTTTTTTTTTCATGAAAAAAATTTTTAAATGAAATTAAAGTTAAAGTCGAGAAAGTTTACTTAACTATCAGTAAACTGTGTAATCTAATGTGTGTGTCTTCTTTGTTTAAATTCACAACCGGGAAACATTGCTTTGATCTACGTAACTATCCAACATGGCTCAGTCTCTGTCTATCGTCTGCCAACAGCGTCGCATAAATAACGTCAACTATAGATCCAGCAGCCATCCGCAGAGAATTCCGCAAACATTTCAACCGTGAACTGGACAATGCTCCCATGAAAACAACCCTCGACCTTACAAATTCCAGACAAAGTGCTTGTATTCTTCGCCACGGTGACTCTCCATTTTTCATCTGGAAGAATTCCCGTCTTGTCCCGAAAAAAAATTGGGGGAGGGGGGGTGGGGTGGGAGGGGTGTGGAGTAAGAATAGTTTCACTGCACCCATGATAAGCCTGTCGTAAAAAGCGCCTAATTAATGGTGTTTCTTTCGATGCCTGTGTGCATCTGTCTAAGAGACAAGGAATGAACAGTCTACAGAACTGTGACTCAATGAGCATGCTTAGGAAGTTTGAGAAGGGCTGGATCTGAAGACAGTGACTGGAGTCTCTAAAGCGGTTTGGGTTAACAAATATCAGTTTCATATTTGTGCCTGGGCACGCAGGCACGCACGTACGTGAGCAAGCTGATCGGCTGGCAGGTAAAGCTACTTCAAGAACAGCAGAATAAAAGGGTGTGGCCAGACAATAAAATTATGCGGAAAGCAAAAGAAGAATAGGAAATCAATACAGAACTGGTGACCTGAGCCGCTACCGAGTGCGGGGTTTGCTAAAGAGTGAATCCGAGCAGTTATGGACTGAGTGGTTCGATCTTCAATAAAGATAATCTGCCCACTTACTAATTAACTAGCTTGCATACAAAAAAAAAAGAATTATGTACAAAACAGATGTCCACACAAAACTCAAGCTCTAAAACATGGCCAAAGTCCAGAAGTGGAGGAACACCCATAATTGTCCTCCAGAGTTTACAACCAGTGAACGCAAATAAACAATCAGATAGAAGGGAAAAAAACAAAGAAACGACCAAAACGACAGAAATACGAGGCTTTAGAGAATCAGTTGACATGAAAATACATTAAGCAATGGAACTGCCTGGGAGACTTTCCGTCAGCCTTTACAGACACCATTCATGTTCTTAGTACACTTGTTTCCATAGCGAGGCGCATACACTATTCGGAGGTGACAGGTTTGTTTTACTGGACGGTAACTATATCTTTCAATTTTCATGTTGTCTAGTGTGTCCTTCCACTTCTTTCGATGAGTGCCAATCAAAACATTGTTTAAGGTGTTTTGGGCATATGGGAAGAGCATCTAATATTTTTACACACCAATCGGCACAAGATGGGTGATGTGGTCAGAATAACGCCAGCCGCCTTTACCTTTCCAGGACGTAAATCCTGGTACTCATTTTAGGTTGGGTCGACCTGCGACGCCCCATACCATGTGTCACGAGACGATCTCAGTGATTCCAGAAGTTAGTACTTGTAATAAGTTCTTCTGGTTCTAAAGAGACAGAATTATATTTACTCTGCGCTTTATCCTAATATTGCTTTAAACCGCACGGATTTAAATTGTTACCAGTCCTTCTTCGAGACAAGCCACTGCGCTTTGTTTAAAATTACCCAACACTACGTAATATAGCCCGCTGGTTCAGACTAGGGATGTTAGATTGCATTCTCACGCCAGTGTCAGAATGTTATCTCCTGACCAGACTGTAGAGACTGAGGGGGGCCCTTTTGACCAGGTAAATTGAGTGGACGCTAGACATTGTGGAGCCCAGAGGTCAGAGTTTCACACGTCAGTGTAATTCGGGGGAGAACAGTTGTGTGGCAATTAGGACTGTTTGATCTGGGTCAAGTAGGAAACACAATGGCTTCACTGAACGTCTTTTAACACCTGCCAGTTAGATTCGTTGTAAACTAGATTGGGTCACTTAAGAATGTTTGCTCTAGGGATGTCAGTCCAGAATTGAGTGACAGGTCACTGGTTAGCCAAGTGATCTGATAGTTACCTCAGGGGCGGTGCTTAGGCCATCATCTTGAGGGTTGGGTAAAAACTAAGGAAAGGGAGGAGTTTAATTTGGACAATAGATTGATACTTATACTTCGAGCCTGTGGAATTTCCGTCATTAATCGCAGCCTGCCGGCAAACAACACAGATCGACCTAAAAGGTAAATTTTACGGTCGCATTCTGTTTTGGCGATTAATGGAAAGTTCCCAGGTAAGAGAAAATATTAATTTTAATCTTGTATACATAGGTTAGGGAGTTAAGCTTAGTCTATACTACCTTTTCCTAATTTGTCTGCACATTCTGCTTGAAATAGTTCTTTGTGAGAATTCAGTATCTCAGTTAGGGAACTGCTAAACTATTCCTATTTCTTGTATGTTTGTGTCACATGTTTTTCAGTGTATGTTTTCATGTGTTGAAAATAAGATGTGAACAATGACATTTGATATAATGAAATGTAATTATATTGTTTCCATGATGCCCATATGTGCAGGGATGCTGTTACGTTTTGTGTGCCCACCATGTGCTCACTTAAGGTGTTCACCTAAACAGGGGATTTATAACCCCAGGGGGAGAATGATGGGTGTACAGTATTTACTGTCACTGAAAGATAATATTCAGGACAGCGTGCACATATAAATTGTTTGCGTTTTCAGCACATAACCTGCGCCACATGTGTATGTCAAATCTATGTCAGCCAGTTGTTGGAAGTCTGAGTGATGACGGACAACCGACTTAGAAAGTCAACTATCATGACATAGCATGAAGAGGGAAGGCAGGATATGTGACGCCCATGTAAGACAAAAGACCTTCAGACTAGACTGGAGAGGATGTGGAATATGAGGAGGAGTGATGGGATATATTTTATTATTATATGTTGTATTAATTAATACATGTATTCTTAGTGTAAGTCAAGATACTACACGTATGTGTTTTGTTTCCATGATTACAGCGCCCATGTGACGATCAGTCCATGAAGTAGCCTACATTGTGTTAGACTCGGCCAGCTGGGAACGAGGTGGAGAACGAGGTGGAGAACGAGGTGGGGATGAAGTGGAGAATAAGCTGAAACAGGCAGACAACAGGCAAGGAAGAGTTGGACAAGCTTGACAGTTCCTCACGGCTGTCAGAGGCTTATAAGTTGAGTTAACCCCTTTATGTTAACCTTTTATCATCATTATCATACCACTCTAAACCCCGAGCTGTTTGTCTCGCTGAAGCGTATCCCTTTCATTAACCAGTCACTGTTTGTGTAAATCAACAAACTGGGAATTTCATTGTAGTAAATAAAGCTGTATGTCAAGTTTTAAACTACATAGTTTGTTAAATTCCAAATGTCTGTTCTTACATGTTTAATTAAACTGTTAGGATAGAATAACATTTGGTGGGGGCTCAAATAATATGATAATAATTCTTTAATTATTAATAATAACACCGGGAGAAGGTAGATGACGGAGGAATCACTTGCCCTGTCTAATAATTCATTTAGTATGATAGACATCTAAAATTCCTTGCTTTCTCTTGTGGGTACCAAGTTCAGCTAATGTTAATATACTTAACGAGCCAATATGGCTGTTTTCTTGGATACCCAGGACTTTGTCTGAGAGCAACATAGCTCAGATTTTAGTTCAGTTTATCTAGTGGAGAGAATGTGTTGAAAGGAAGATCCCTACTCAACAACATAAACATTTAAACTACGCGTCACATCACACCATGATAAAAATCCACGCAGCCAGCAGTGAATTTCGATCGCGGTACGTTGGAATTACGAGTCGGACTCGCAACGAATAATCCTTTTGCTGGTATATTATGTTCAAATATATTATTTCCACGACCCCAAGGGTTTCCCCTATATTTATTTATATGAATTTAGTGAGGCCAGCTTTCCTCGAAGGATGGAAATGTCAGTTGTATTATGGCGATCGGATTGATGAAAATGGAGAAAGCGGCTCTGTGGATGGCAATAAAATGTTCACGGAAACGATCTGTTGGCCTCCAACTTTTTATAGGCATCAATTACTACGTTAAGTATTATAATTCCACATCGACACACACACACACACACACACACACACACACACGCGCGCGCGCGCGCGCGCGCGCGCGCGAGAGAGAGAGAAAGAGATTTTAGTCTGAATGGAACCGATTTTTCAAGTCTACAAACGTTTTTCTCACAGCTGCTTTAAAATTAGTGTTGATGTTTATATATGCAAAGAAATTTAATAAAGAATGAACAAGATACAATTGCTGTAAAGGACCATAAACGTAAAATGGAAATGTATATTTTACATTAACTAAAGCCATAATCGCAGAAGGACATGTACACAGAACGTGAATGCCACACATTATAGCACAAAACTTCACACTTTTTCAAGCTGGGGTTCCGTAGTTTCTCCTAACGTTATTGGTTAGAGAATTTGATAACTGTCTGTCTTGCGCAGCTGTCTTACGTCTGTAAGCCAAAACAGCAATTTTTATATAGAGAGTTAATATCAAAAATAAGTTCACAATGTAAACTACTGACATATTCGGGGGTGGGTTGCTGATGATACAAAGTTTATGATACTTAGTATCGCCGTAAACAAGTAGTGGGATTGCTCCATAAACAATAGCTAGAATCCAGTAACAAATAATTATTGTCACAACTCGCCTCCTGGTAATGTGTTTGATGTAGAAGAAGGGATGAACAATGTTGATGTAGCGATCAGCGGCGATAACTCCTAACTGATTCATGGACATCATGAGAGACGAGTAGCAAGCTCCCATTAGGAATGTATCCAACATAACTGCGTTGGCGACCCAGATGATGAATGTTATTAGTAAATTTGAGCGATGACTAACACGCTTAGAGTAGTCCAAGAAATGCTGAACGGAACAGCGTAATGTTTGAAATCTTTTACACACACAGATGTGAAGTTATCCGACATGATTTGCATTTCAACTCAGTGTCCAGTGACAGTCGGGAGCCGTCGTCTTGTAAACATTTCACAATCCGCACAGTTTCAACCAACAAACGAAACTGAACTGATGGGATCCTATACAACCACATAACTGAGACATACTCTGCTGTGACTCCGTATGAACTTTGAACTCACTTAAATTATTCTGATACACATGCGTTCCAATTCAAAATTGTGAGAGTACAGCAATTCAGGAAACAGTGCCAAACTAGTTAATAAACTGATGACTTAGTTTACCATCTTCTGTTGAATATTTACAGCAAACCACACTTCATGGTGCATCTTTTACTGCTTCTGGAGGCCAGATATAGTGTAAAGAAACCAGCGGAGCATTTTATCACAAGCAATGGATAGATCAATAGCAGTGTTTTAGCTTCTCTCTGTACATGTGAATTTATTTCGTTTCCATTAGTCGGCCTATTATTTGTTTAATTAACGTGCTTCATGTTATCAGACAGGCCGTTATAACAGTTTAATTGCTACTACTGTAGTTGATAATTCTAACGTTCCAGTAAACCATGTTACAGATGTCCTTGGAATTTAAAAAGTTTGAACTGAGCGTATTTAGGGCTAGAAATCTGATTCGAAAGCAATGTTTTACGATGGACGGCTTGTTGGGTCGTTAATAAACAGTCTGAAGCCAAGCTAGAGGAAAACATGTATCGCCATCTTGACAGAAACGAGATATTCAGCGCCAGAGATATCATCGTGGATCGCACTGGTATCTTTTGCCTTTAACAAATTGTCAAAACATTCAGCAAACACACAAAACCTGAGATCTTCAACTGGTGTGTGGTTCCAATGCTAACTAGTGGTTGGAAAACAGCGGTAGCACTAGATATAAAATTTTAGACATTTTTTAGGAAAAAAGATCTTGGAAGAATACTCCATCTCCACTGGACCGATTTAGACTGAGCAAAATAATGTATCCAGTTTAATAAGAAAGGGCCCCTGGAACTACATCGGCCATGCATTCAGAATGGATAAGACAAGACTCCCCCACACAGTTTGAACACCAGAAGGGGGGAAAACGGGAAAGACCGAGAGAGCCCTGTGCAGAATCATCATCAGGAAAGGTTTACCCATGGGCCTAATGAACATCCAAGATCTAAACCAGGTGACAACGAACCGCCAGACATGGAGAGCTATGACCTCTGCCCTATGCGCCTCTCTACGTCCAAGAGGAAAGACTAACTAACTAATTGTGGGTGATATAAGTATGAACTGACTACTTTTTAAGTATTTAAAAAAAGCGAATGCCGATTTCTTATCGACATTTAAGTGCTACCATTTAAACACGCGGTAGTCGCCGTGGCATAGCGGCTAGACGGTCGTGGGTTCAGCTCCTGATAAAAGACTTTTTTTTTTAAATGCCTTCCTGGCTCCTAGGTCGACCAGCCCTGAGTGGGTACTAAGTGCAGTATTGGAAAGTAAACGCGGTCAGCATGATTCTGACGACTTCACCAACCAAGCGTCAGGTTTAGCCAAATAAATATTTATATATACATACTAATTAAAAGCACACTTTGTTGTTGTTGTTGTTGCTACAAAAGCGATAGCTGCAGGAACACTCGTACTGGACAAAGGAGACATCGTAAAGATCATTCATGAACGAAAGCTGATAAAAGACAGTATTAAATGAAATAACGTCTGTAAAAATGTGTTAACGGGGGAGGGGGGGGGGGGAAGAGTGGATCTGGCAAGGATGGACGCAAAAACGAAAGAGAACGACGCGTGTAAATTCTGTGTGCTACGGGAAAATTTATAATGTGCATGTTATGTTCATATGACAGTACACATAAAATGAATATCAAGCAGTATTCAACACAGCATGGTTGTATATTCACACACACAGACACGCACACAGACATACACACATGCATGCATAATACATACATACATACATACATACATACATACATACATACATACATACATACATACATACATACATACATACATACATACATACATACATACATACATACATACATACATACATACATACATACATACATACATACATACATACATACATACATACATACATACATACATACATACATACATACATACATACATACATACATACATACATACATACATACATACATACATACATACATACATACATACATACATACATACATACATACATACATACATACATACATACATACATACATACATACATACATACATACATACATACATACATACATACATACATACATACATACATACATACATACATACATACATACATACATACATACATACATACATACATACATACATACATACATACATACATACATACATACATACATACATACATACATACATACATACATACATACATACATACATACATACATACATACATACATACATACATACATACATACATACATACATACATACATACATACATACATACATACATACATACATACATACATACATACATACATACATACATACATACATACATACATACATACATACATACATACATACATACATACATACATACATACATACATACATACATACATACATACATACATACATACATACATACATACATACATACATACATACATACATACATACATACATACATACATACATACATACATACATACATACATACATACATACATACATACATACATACATACATACATACATACATACATACATACATACATACATACATACATACATACATACATACATACATACATACATACATACATACATACATACATACATACATACATACATACATACATACATACATACATACATACATACATACATACATACATACATACATACATACATACATACATACATACATACATACATACATACATACATACATACATACATACATACATACATACATACATACATACATACATACATACATACATACATACATACATACATACATACATACATACATACATACATACATACATACATACATACATACATACATACATACATACATACATACATACATACATACATACATACATACATACATACATACATACATACATACATACATACATACATACATACATACATACATACATACATACATACATACATACATACATACATACATACATACATACATACATACATACATACATACATACATACATACATACATACATACATACATACATACATACATACATACATACATACATACATACATACATACATACATACATACATACATACATACATACATACATACATACATACATACATACATACATACATACATACATACATACATACATACATACATACATACATACATACATACATACATACATACATACATACATACATACATACATACATACATACATACATACATACATACATACATACATACATACATACATACATACATACATACATACATACATACATACATACATACATACATACATACATACATACATACATACATACATACATACATACATACATACATACATACATACATACATACATACATACATACATACATACATACATACATACATACATACATACATACATACATACATACATACATACATACATACATACATACATACATACATACATACATACATACATACATACATACATACATACATACATACATACATACATACATACATACATACATACATACATACATACATACATACATACATACATACATACATACATACATACATACATACATACATACATACATACATACATACATACATACATACATACATACATACATACATACATACATACATACATACATACATACATACAAACAAACACAAGCCCTTACACATACCCATTTATGCACAGTTATATATGTATCGAAAAATAAGTATTGATAACAGATGCCCACCCTACTAGTAAAAAAATGCGAGACTTAAAAATAACAGAATGATGAATGTCAACATCTGAAAAAACAATATAAAATCACTTCATTAACAGAAAAGAAAAGAAACACATGGAGTTGCTAAAGAATGATGAAATGTACAGAAATAGAGAATGAAGAGAAAGAGGAAAAAAACATAATACTTGTACAAACATAATGCATGTAGACGAGGATGAACTCATAAATAATTATTTTTTTTTTTTAAAATACCTGACAGCCTGTCACGTGCAAAGCAGTCAATTCTCATTCAAGTGGTTTAACGCACTTCAAAGAGAAAAAATTATCTGGTTGAAGGAAATTTTAATTCATATCTCATTATCATCACCATGTGCACTACCAACTGGCGTATGCGCTCATGCGCCTCCACAGATCACGATCCCTGGTTGCCTGGAGCAGCTCTCTTGATCATAACCCCTCCATGCCATCGTTTCAGCCCATCCAGCATCATCTCTCTTGGTCTGCTTCTACCCATTTTCCCACTGATTTTTCCAGTTCTCGCGATGTTCTCCAATGTCTCTCTTCTCATTATGTGGCCAAAGAACAGTGTTTTTCTCTTTCTTATTGTTGTATATAGAAATCTACTTTCATTAGCTTTTTAAAAAAATAATCGCTGTTAATTACTCTGGCCGACCAAGGTATTCGTAACATTCGTCTCAGAAACCATATCTCCGTTGCTGACAAATTCTTCCTAATTTGCTTACTGACATTCCAAGATTTGCTGCCATACATCAGAACAGATTCTATGTAACATGTTGGCACTCTCTTTAATTCAAAGCTACAGATAAAAATTACTGTCCAATCATTCAATCATTCGATCTCTCAATCAGGTGCCGTTAGCATGTGAAGATTGTCTTAAAATTATCTTGAGCAAACTAGATCTCTTGACACTGTCTCAGAATACGGTTGCTCTATCTCTTGATGTTGTCCTACCACTTGTATCCTTTTCTAATTCTTGCACTCTTGTCATCGAAGGTACACTTCAGTAGAGTTTTTAAAAAAAAAATAGGGTTATGACTTTTTGAGGTTTTTAAAATTTATTTCGATACCTCTCTTTAGTGCTTTCTTAAGATCCTATCACAAACAGGTGAAATACACAGGTCACGGTCAGTCTAATATTTCAGGGGATTGTAGATAGTCGTGGGACCTAGGCTGCATTCTTTAGTGGGGCGTAGGTGGGTTGGTGTTAGGGCAAGTTCTAGAGGTTTTATGGTCGTTAACGGCATTAGAAAGCTCGGAAACCCAGTCTTACCACCCTCTGAAATGTGGAACTGTCCTGTAGGGGTAGGATATTACGAAAGAACCCTCTCTTTTCATCCGCAGTCTCTCCTAAACATCTGTAGATGACTGTTTTCATAGAGAGTATGAAGTGGCTATTTACTTGTTGTGTTTCAATTTTTTTTTTTTTTTTAGAAGCCATATAACGACAATTTAGTTGGATGGCTTTTATGCCATTTTCTTTCTCTTGTGGAGCATGGACAACTCACGCCAAGTCGTCAATTTTGTTATATTATGCAGTTCCTCACAAGTCCTCTTCATTTCTCTAATTTTCCTCTCTAGCTCCATCCCCCTTGTGTTGTTTTGTACTGTCGTTATTTCTACTAACCTGTTTGTTTCAGTCCAAAGATAACAGAAATCTGCTCCTCTTTGGTGCATGTCAAAAATAAGGCGCCTATATGTAAACTGTCATAATGACTAAATCATGTTTGTCTGCATCGTGATGTCACACACTTAACACTCCTGTTTGAGAGGCAATAGAATGGTTAATGCAATTTTCATGATATTATTTCAGTTTTTTTATTTAAAGATACCTCGTAGTTGCTTGTGTATTTACTAATACATTCTTTAGTATTATCACAATCGGGATACACAACATTTACGAATGCAGCCAGTTCTCAAATCAGAAAAGATCCTTTTTAACGCCTTCCGGAAGCCTTGATTCAACCAGCAGCTTATTACAAAATTCAACAAAGAATGCAGAGGGAAAAAATTCGTCAATACAGCTAGCAAAACGTCTGGCACATTGTAATAGAATCCAATCCAGCTAACTACAAAGGGCGGGGTACACAGAATGAAAAATATCCCGCACACGGCCACGAAAAAGAGCACACTTCGCATGACAGCATCTCTGTTACTTCTGGAAATAGTAGCTCCCTCTATATCTAGTGTGTGTAGACGCCTAGATATGGCAGCTTGCTTGTGGGTGATAGAAATCCTGGCTATTTTAAAGTAACAAATGAAAACTACAATGCTGCAGATGATATGTATAGTTATATTGGGATAAAAATGAATAATATTGAAGCATTTGTTATATTTAGTGTCCTGGTATAGAATGACGCGACAACACACGTTAGTTATATATAATACATAGGTGACGGATAGTATTGTAACTGTACGTTGGGTGGTCATATGTGTTATGTAATAAAACGGATAAGCTATTCTAATATAGCGGTCAACGGCAATTATGCTCATGTGTAAACTACCAGAAATTACAGATGAAAACATGGTTCCATAAGCAAGGTTGCTGATGATATTCAGTCTTTCATGGTATGAGTTTGTCGAGACTAGACGAATGCAAATTGTCGCTATGAAGCTTAGTGACAACATTATATCACCAACTACCAAAGAAGCAATAAAAATATACTGCTTGGTGTGAAGTTCCTGGGTACGCCAAATTGTCACTAATGTCAAAACGCTTTCACACATGACCAAGACACTGACGAGGAATCCTGTATATCCGAGATATTCATCATATCCACAGGTAGATGTTGCATTGTCTTTCATGTTTTTATAGCTTCGACTCACTGGCAATAATGGTCTATCTGTGAAATAACACGTAACAAACAGATTTTAGAAAATTGGATGAAAAACATGGACTGATAAATATTCTATAGTCAATTGATTTTTAGAATAACAACGTCCATTCTGTTCTGGTCGAAGTAACGACGCGTAGTCCCCGTGTGGTTTTCCTGTCTCACGGCTGCAGTTGGTACACCCACGCCCAGCTCCACGTATAGGGCCCTAAAGCTCAAACGGGAATTCCCATTTTTGTGAGGCTGGCGTGGCCGGTCGGTGGAAGCAATTGTTATCGAGAAGATTGTACACAAATTGAACTACAATTAAAATTATTTTGCAAAATGTGTTATTGAATCAATTATCAGTTTGAAGATAGATATTTTCTAATTGCCTATCTATTTATCTTCAAAATGATAATTCATTCAATAACACATGTTATTTAAACATGTGATTAACACAATTAATTAAACTGTATTTCGTGTATAAATCTACCGGATAACAATTGTTACCATGGACCAGCCACTTCAGCCTCACAAAAACGGGAATTCCTTTTTTTTAGCTGTACGGCCTTTTATCTGAAGCCGGACGTGGTACACCCAGGATATTTAGTCTATTCAGTAACAAATCATTTTCCACGCAACTGAAAGCCTCAAGGTGTTTCGTGTCTCAAATGGCATTGATGATGTCTCTCCTGACCAAAGAGGGTCCATTCCCGAAAGTAGCACTGTTCAGCACTCAAAGAAAGAAGTAAGCGAATTTGTTTCTTTATATATAAACACTCCTAAAGTATGCTACTTTATATTGTCTACCTAACTTCTAATTTACAATTAGCATTCTAATTTACTTTAATTTACTTTTACTTCATATAATTTAAATTAAAAATACGAATAATTAATAGGCATTCGTTGTATCTACTATGAATTCCCCTACTCTGCCCTCTTTTATAAACATGCTATCTAATTTTGGCCACTAAATTCTGTTCACCTTATCTAACACAAATACCGATAATTTACACTCATCTAATAATTTGATTTACTAATTTAATAACTTTCTCTTGTCTTACCTAAGCTGGTCGCAGATTCTTTACAGAAGCAATCACAATAACGTTTTAGCTGTTAGTGGTTTCAATATAACAACGTTTCTGAAATCCCATGCTATGATTGTGGAAGATTTTTCTCAACGCGGGCGGGGCTTGCTAGTCTGACTCGCCAACGCCATGGGCTGTGAGTCCCATGCTTCCTTGTAGGACAATATAACACAATGGTCTGGAAATACGGAAAGGTGCCAATCATATTTTACTAGACAATTTTAGATTCAATAGTTTGCCTTTGGGGAGCCAGCGTGCTTTAGTTCTTAGAGATTCGTATGCGGATCTGAAGTCGTGGGTTCGTGACCTAAAGGAGGCAAAGTAATTTTTTTTTTTTTTACGTGACCTTGGTTCCCAGGTCAAGCCAGCCTTCAGTGGGTACAAGCTATAGTCCTGTGAAGTGAAGGCCACCGGTGTTATGTTGACCATATCACCCGAAGCTAAACAGTCTGCCAAGCCTTGTCTCAATTTTGACCGGATAATGTACTGGAAAGTAAAAAATAGCCAGCGTGATGTTAATCGTATCATCCACTGTAATGACTGCCCTTTTGTGTCTCCTCCACACTGGCTATCTGTGGTGCAGAGTTAACACTGGCTCTGATGTCTAGAGGTTCACAACTCAATCAAAGCAGACATGGTCCTCTTCACGGTCACACAACGTCTAACAACGGTTAACACCAGCGGCACATTTCATGAGTTTATTTACACGTTAGCTCAATACACAAATCACAGGTGAATCCACTTACAGCATTCGGACAATAGACGTTGACATATTCACAGCTGGCTTTGACAATCAAACAGGGTACCATCACAGCTGGCCTTCTCGATCATTCATTCTTCGCCGATTCAGATCCACATGCTCTAGTCATTCTCCATTCATCTTCACAGCTTCATTTTCCATCCTTTCTCTCTGGGGCCCAGTCACCGAATGACCGCCTGATTCTCAATCCCCCAGATCTCCCCATTCACACGTGACTCACTCTTTCCTGTCGTTTCACCATATCTCCGTGAAACCCATGCTCTCAGGGACTTCCCCAATTATGCCAATCATCCCCTGACATTATCCCTATTTATAACATCATTACATCTCTCCTCCCCTTAAACAAAAAAAATATGCAATATTTTTTTTTTCCATAAACCTATATAAATTTTCATATAAGAATATATTGCCTTATTTTACTAATATATTTTTTTTTTACTGTTGGCTGGAATTCTACCATCGGTTCTCTGACTTGTACAACATATGCAGCATCTCTTGTCACTCCCCTTGACAGTTCTTGGCAATATGCTAACAGAATCACCTCCCCAAAGCGTTCCTCAAACAACGCGGATGACCTTATAGGCTCTGTGACGTACTTATCAAGTCCTGAAGTCAGTCTACCTAAAGAATACTGAACAACACCCCAAAGCGTTCCTCAACAACGCGGAAGTCCAAAAATGTCTCCAAAACCAGACTTATAAATCACACAGTTCTGTATGTCCCCCATAGAACCAAGTTCCTGTTGACAGTTCATTCAAAGTGATTGCTACTCCTTGTTGGTCTTCGTCATTCACCATGGTCTATACCAAAACTTTGCCAGAATTTTCTCATTTTAGCATTGTGGCAATTTCATTTTCTGTTTGTACACTATCATAGATATTTCAATGCTACACATGTAATTGCCTGTTAATAAAATTTCTATTATAACCTAATGTGTCTGTTGGTTTTTTATAAACTCATACACCATCTTTCAGTTTTATTTTTAAATTGATACACCATTCCTCATTATCACTTTCACATCATAACTTTCATATCATCACATCATACAACATTTATTTTATTTGAATATTAATTGTTAGTAACAACACGTTTATTAAACATTCGTTAGTAATGTTAGACTGTTACCTATAATTATCTCCCTTTTCTATTTAAATCCCCTTGTGATTATTTCTGCTTACTATCTTTATAACCTAGACATAATATCTGGAATGTGGTTGTCAACCCCTTTTACATGCATAATGTCAAATTTAAACTGTTGCAGTAACAATGCCCAGCGGTAAACTCTATCGTTTTTATTAGCATCTATGTTCTGCAGTTTTACCAATGCAAGATTATCTGTGATGATTGTAAATTCTTTGCCGATTAGGAATTTTTGAAATTTTTTCAAACTGATCACTATAGCTAATGCCTCTCGCTCGAACGCACTATATTTCTGTTGCGCTTGGGTGAGTTTTTGTGACATATAATATACAGGTAATAAAACATTAGAATGTAACTGAGCTAGCATTAAACTTATGGTATGCAAACTCGCATCAGACTGTAAATAAAATCTTTTTAATATGTCTGGCTGTCTGAGAATTGGGAATGTGGAAAAAGTTTCTTTAATTTTTTGTAACAATTCGTCATGTTGTTGCTCCCATTTTAGTTTTGTTGGTTGTCCCTTTTTTAACAGTTCAAATAACGGAAAGGTTAGGTCTGCAAGATTGGGGATAAACTTTCCGTAATAGTTAATAAGACCTAACAACGACTGTAGTTGTTTTCTATTTTTTGGTTTTTCAATCTTTAATATTTTTGATACTATTTTATCGTCTGTCTGTATTTTGTTATCATACACTTTATGTCCCAAAAATTCGATAGTTGTGAACGCAATTTCAGTTTTGGTTGGATTTACCGTAAGATTTGCTTCTTGAATTCTCTGAAATACTTTCTCTAACGTTTGGAGATGTTTTGGCATATTGTCAGTATGAATACAGATATCATCCATGTATGCTACTACGTTTACAACGTTGTTTAACAGTTTTCTTATCATTTTGGTGAACATTTTTGGCGCATTTAAAATTCCAAAGGGAACTCGTAACCATTCTTTTAAGCCTAATGGTGATTGAAAGCTGGTATATTGTATTGATGTCTCTGCCATTGGTATTTGCCAGTAACCTTTACATAAATCAAGTTTTGAAAAAAATTTGGATTTATATAAACTCTGAAGAATATCTTCTGTGCTTGGAATTGGTTCTGAATCTAATTCTGTGATGCTATTGAGTTTCCTGTAATCTACACATAATCTAAGTGACTGATCTTTCTTTTTTACTATCACCAATGGTGAGCTATATGGAGAAGTTGAATCTCTAATTATTTTGTCTTTTTGGAGTTGTTTAATTTCGTTTGTGACCTTGTCCAAATAATGCAGAGGTATCGTGTAATTCCGTTATCTAACTGGGATATCTGTCTTTAACTGAATTTCATACTCTATCAAATTTGTTCGTCCAGGTTTTGTAGTGAATATCTCCTTGAATTTTGAAATGATGTTTTGAACTGCATTTTTATCTTGTTCATTTAATTGTGAGTTTATTTTGATGTCTCTCCAATCTTTACTTTTCTCCAGTTCTAGAGTAGGAATTTCGTCCTCTACTGCATCTATCATTTCTTCGTCCACTACGTTGCATGCATTTGATACTTGTACCTCTTCTTTTTCGTCTATCACTGACCTTCGAATGTATTTCTTTAACATATTGAGATGAAAAATTTTCTTTTTGTTGTTCTTTAGGATTTCGTAATCCACATCAGATATTTTTCTGGTCACCTTGTACGGACCTGACCATTCAACTAATAGTCTGTCTGACTTTGCTGGTAACAATACTGAGATTTCATCTCCTTTGCCAGATTCCTGAATTTTGTAGTGCCGCCTTTGCTTCCTCACATGATGCTTTTATTTTATTTCTTAAGTCAATTACAACTTGGTAATCATTTCCAGTTGCACTGTTTTCTACTGTTCCTGTTATTAATTTCTTATACGAAGAAATTGGGCCTTTTGGATTTGCCCCATAGACAATTTCGAAAGGTGACATTCCTGTACTTATATGTGGAACTTCTCTATATGCAAACAATATTGCGGGTAGCAAAATGTCCCATGTTGACGGATGTTCATAAGTTATGCGGCCTAGCATTTTCTTAATGCTTTTATTTAAATTTTCAACTAATCCGTTTGCCTGAGCATGATACGTGTCGTGAATTGTTGTTTTATCCCTAACAAATCCGTAATTGCTCTCTTTACCACTGATGTGAATTGCGTTCCCCTGTCCGATATTATAACTTCGGGAAATCCAATTCGTGAAAATATCTGTAGCAACACTTCTTGGATATCTTCAGCAGTAATTGTTCTTAGTGGCCAAGCCTCAGGCCATCGACTGGCAAGATCAATAAGCGTAAAGATATATCTGTTACCTTTAGCAGAAACTACTGATAATGGGCCTATTATATCTACTGCCACTTTATGAAATGGGCGTGAAGCTAGCTGTCCGCTTTGAACTGGCGCCTTTGGTGTCTCACCTTTTTTTGACGTTCGTAAGCAGATATCACATGATTGGACGTATGATTTGATATCTTTTGAATATCCCGGCCAAAAGAATGATGATAATACTCTTGATTTAGTTTTTGTAACTCCCATATGTCCTGAAAATATGGAGTCATGAGCCAATGATATCGCTTTTTCTCGGAATTTCAGTGGTAGTACTGTTTGTTTTGTGATGCGTCCTCTTTTTGAATAAATTCTCGATAAAATTCCCTTGTCTACTTTGAACTTCCATTCTGCATTTTTTGTTTTTCTCGGTTCTCGATTTGTTGCTTCAAAGCATTGTGTTAGAGTTAAATCATTTTTCTGTTCCTGGTAAAATTGTTTCCTAGTATTTTCATCTGCCGTAGTTATTGGTATTTGTTCTTTGTGCATGCTTATGGAGTGCTCTTGAGTTTGTTGCTTTTTTGTTACACTTCTTGTGCCTGCTGCAACATTTTCTATTTCCTGCAGATTTACACTGTCACTTTTATCTTCCATGACCGCATTTGTCTCTTGTCTCTGCGTGGTTAGCATCACCTCTTCTGTCATCTCAGGTATGTTTTCTTTTCCCACTGTTTTATTTCATGATCTGTCATCTCTTTCAGCCCTGGTTGGTTACCAATGATAAGTTCTGCACACGGTGAACTTAATACAGCCATGTCCATCTTCTTAGTGGTATATGGCGTTTTGACCCATACTGATGTTTTTCTGGATTTTTCTATTCTACCTCCGAATGTTCTGTATCTAACAACTTTATCAGTAATATCCTCTGGTTTCACTAATGACTTATGTATACCTGAGATCGTCGCCCCTGTATCTCTTAAAATTGAGACGATTCGATTACCAACTATTCCTTTATGTAGGTTTAATTTCCCACAGTCTTTCACAGAATTTGCATTATGCACCGGTATCTTATGTCCACACGGTAAGTCTCCATATTCTTGAAACGTTTCACATATTGTGCATTTATCTTCTTTTAGTAGCACTGCTGCATTTGTTTCTGATATATCACTTTCTGACTCGGAGTCTGATGTTTCACATACTGCTGCTGCTTTAAATTCTTTTGTATATTTACAAAATTGACGCGTGTGCCCGTAAAATCCACAAGCCCAGCATTTACTTGTACTATCATATCTCTTTACCTTTTTCCTCCTGTTTTCAATTTTCTTTCTGACTTCTTGTTCATACAATTGATTGGCATCGCATATGGTTTCATTACCATGCCTTTTTTTGCATATGTCACAATCTATTATTGTTATTTTCCTTCCTCCATTAAATCTTCTTCTGGACGGATATGCTGATCTATTATATCCTGTTTCATATGACTTTTGTCCTTCGGCACTGGCTCCTGAGTATATATCAGTGTTTTGTGGTATGAGAAAAATATCACGATGTGCTGCATAAAAATTTTCTCCTAATTGTTCAAGATGTTTTAACGAAGTAGGTTTGTGTTCCTTCAGAAATGTGGTCATAGGTTTTGGTAATGATTCTAGCAATTTACTTCTTAATAGTAAATCAACTAACAGATCATAGTCGTTGTTAATTTTGTCTGAATCCACCCATTTTTGAAAAGTTGTCTGAACTTCGGACATATAATCAACAAATGTTTGAGTTGATTTTGGTTTTAAATCAATGAATTGCAATCTGTATCCTGCTTCTTGTAGGTTATAGTGCCTCATTATCCGGTCTTTAATGTAATCAATATCAAGTCGTAAATTTTCTGGCACTGTCTCCAGTATTTTTAACGGTTCTCCTCCAAGGTGTCTTTGGAACAGTATTGCCCAATCTTCTTTTGGAATTTTATGAAACCGAACTTGTAGTAAAAATGCTGAAATCCATGATCCAATGTCATCCTTTTCACCAAAATTCTTTATTAATCCTTTGTATTTTGTAAATTTATGTTCTTCTTCTTTAGCTCTTTCCCATTGTGCTGCCAGTTCTGCTTTGGATTCATTATCCATTTCTTTTGTTCTTATCTATGCTTCAACCTTTTGTCTGTCTGCATCTATTTGTGCTGCCAACCGCTCTTGTTCAAGTTTTAACTCTTGCAATTTGATTTCTTTCTCATGGTCTAATTGCTGTTGTTTCATTGCTGCTTCATGTTGTAACTGTTTTTCTCTCAGTTCTGCCTCGTGGGCGCGTGCTGCGGCTGTTTCTTCTCGATCCAATTGTTGTTGGACCCTTTGTGCTTCTTTATCTTCCTGTTCTCTTCCTTCACAAAATTTTCTTAACCCCTCTCCTGATAACCCTGTTTTCCCAGATTTATGTATTCTGCTAGGTTTGACATTTTAGAACTGATTACTGTAATTTATTACTTTTGAAACTGTTTAAATTTAAGATAAATCCCGTATTATTCAATTTATACCCTTCTTTAACTAAATAATTGAGATTTTAAATTTAATTATATCCCTTAACAAATTTTTATACTCAACTAATAAATAAAAAAATATTATCTATTTTACTTAAATAGAATAATAGAATATCACAATCAAAGAACCTGAAGATAGAACAAAGAAAGCATGTAACAATGTAATGAGTTGATTCTTTTTCCTTGGTCCTGGTGATGGCTCCCTTGCTCTTCTGCTGTTGGAATGGACTGGATTAGGTTTGTGGCCCTTGATGCTCCCCTGCACGTCTTTACTGTCTCTGGACACGCTCTTCTGATCTTTGTAGGACACTGCTCTTGTCTTCTGTCGTGGTCTAAGTCTGCAGATGATCTTAAAAGACTACCATTAGTTTATGCTCATTCAATAATTCAAATATGTCCAAAAGTCTTTATACCATGTAGTTTAACAATCTACACTGAAGTTGATCAGTTGGCACAGATCACTAAATGTTCACAGTTAGCGCATATTAATTTCACTTTAATTGTCACCACAAACTGTTGATAAATGTTAGGTTCTCACTGAAATACTTTTCTTACAGAGAATTTATGTAGTTTTACCCTACAACCTGAACAGTCATAGTCTATCACATTAATCACTGTTTTTACTGTCTATCCATTATAAATTGTAAACATTTCGTGACGTAATTAATGTTGATAAACACCACTCCTTCCTTGCCTACACAATAAACACTTGAACTCACCTATACGGACGTATTACAAACATTTAGTAGTAAAAGTACTACTTCTGGTACAGACTGGACCCCGTTCTTTTTATTGACAAGTATTTTTGACCTGAGGCATTCACTTGTGGCCGGTGTGCTGTACGTTTGCCTCGAGTTAGCTGTCGCTGATGACGTTTTATCTGCTACTGTGTTGTACTTGACCGTTGCCGATGACCTTGCTCGCTGTAACTGAGTGCCGTCTTGGCCCCTGGCAATGCAGTGTTCTTGCGGTGAAATCTAGTCCGAAATTAGTATCTCTGGTTTATGACCTCTTGTTTGACGAACAAAACCCACGTTAAACAACGATCACAGGGATACTGCTGCTGACAATTTTCCGTCGTGGATTACCCACCACAAGGGTCAAAAGTTCAGCTTACACAGTCTCTTCCAGCGACGAACAAGCGTTCCCACGTCGCGGGATGAAACTTGTGCAATTTTTTTCACACGTGAAGTGAATACATTACCCAGTATTATTTCGCCGTGTTTCTGCCAATTTTTCTCAGGCTAGCTTGTTTGTTTCAGAATGACTAGAGTCTGGAATTCAGTTGTCCCGGTTTTACTTAATGCCCTTGACAGCATGTCCTGGTCTTACATAATACCCCGACATTTCTTTAAACTCTATCTTCCAACACACATAGTCACTCAAAACTTACGGCTGCCGGTATTTGCCTAAATTTTACTTCTGTCCACAAAAACACTACGTCTAATGTACTGGCATAGTTAGAACAAGCCTGCACTGTAACTCATACTTATAACTTACAATGTATTCGCACTTAGGACGGGTTCCCCAATGTAATGACTGCCCTTCTGTGTCTCCTCCACACTGGCTATCTGTGGTGCAGAGTTAACACTGGCTCTGATGTCTAGAGGTTCACAACTCAATCAAAGCAGACATGATCCTCTTCACGGTCACACAACGTCTAACAACGGTTAACACCAGCGGCACATTTCACGAGTTTATTTACACGTTAGCTCAATACACAAATCACAGGTGAATACACTTACAGCATTCGGACAATAGACGCTGACATATTCACAGCTGGCTTTGACAATCAAACAGGGTACCATCACAGCTGGCCTTCTCGATCATTCATTCCTCGCCGATTCAGATCCACATGCTCTAGTCATTCTCCATTCATCTTCACAGCTTCATTTTCCATCCTTTCTCTCTGGGGCCCAGTCACCGAATGACCGCCTGATTCTCAAACCCATGCTCTCAGGGACTTCCCCAATTATGCCAATCATCCCCTGACATTATCCCTATTTATAACATCATTACATCCACCGAGTGTGGATTCCTCTTCTGCTTCACTTCTTCTTTTAACGCTTCAGGTGTCGAAGGACCACTTGACCACTTCGCCATTGAGACCCCCCGACTTGACTTCAAAGGAAGTCCACAATTAGTCGACTTCTACGACATGCTTGTGTGGAGGCAGTGGGTCTATTCTTGTTACCCTCCCCCTCCCCCCCCCCCCCCCCCCCCCCCACAATGGGGACCTGGAACCCAAACACACAAGGCAATAGTTGGTAATTTCAGATATCTGTGTTAACTCTACTGGTGTTTAGTCGAAAAGAAGTCACTGCAGTAAACCTCAGCCTCTCAACATAAATAATACAAAAAACATAAAGAATGTCAGATATAGTTACTTAACTTTATCAACAGATTATCTTCATTGCACGTCAAACAAGTCCATAATCGCTCGCATCCCATCTTCGGTATATACCTCATGGTGTGCAGGGTTGCCAGATAAAAAAACTTCATTTTATGCCAAGCCATTACCCAAAATATGCCAGAAATATGCCAAATAAAGTGTGACATTGTATCCCCTTCACATCAAAAGCGCTAGATTGAATTCTTTACTGTCATCCTCACTGGCACAAGGGGAAGACACAGCGTAAACCTTTTTGAATGTAAAATCTTTAAGCATTTTCTCAGATGGGATGAAGTTTTTGCAAATCATCTATAATGATGGCATATTTCTTGTTCCGAAAATCATCAATAAGATCATCCTTAAGAGCAGGCGATATAGTATTTTTTTTTTTTTTTTTTTTTATTGGGAATGAACATTTAGTTCTCTGCAACTGTATGAGCTTCAATGTACCCCCTCAACCATGCGCTCTCATGATTTCACTTAGATGATCATCTGTGAGTATTGCACAATGGCAGGTCATGCCTACAGCAAGTTGCAACTCTACTGCCTCTAACTTTATCATTTGTTTGCCTAGGAGTCATTGTTGTAATAAGCTGTGACTGGCTTTTTTACGGAGTTTTCATCGTGTGTTTTTTTTTTTTTTTTTTCATGATTTGATATGCTACTAATTCTCGGTACAACAGTGCAATGACACAGTTTGCAATATGCTGCCTCTGATCCGTCTGAAGATCTTTTGAGCTGTGGGTATGAAGAAACTCCAGTTACTACTATACCTGCGATGTCACAAGATGCTTTCCATTTTTGGATGACGTGGCCATTGGTAAAAGTAATAAAATCTATCACAGATAGAACTAGGTCTATATCCTCCTTTTTTCTGTCCTTGGATAGTTTCCGAACAGTCTGAATCATTTTATATCAGTGGTGGGTTTTGGTTTTATATCCCGCATTTATTTTAGTAGATTAACATAACTTACTGAGGGCCTTGGTTTATCGAAGTCACCATCCGTTTAGGAAGACAACAAATACAATAAGAAATGGTTCGAATCTCCATTAGTCAGTACCAGGACATCACAACAAAGTAAAACTGAAATGTTTGTTGTTTGTTTTAGTATCCAGAAGCAATGAGTTGTTAACCCTTAGGCTCGGTATTGTGGATATCGCAACCTTTCGGCCTTGATTCCATTGTAAATACCGTAAATCTGGGATAAATGTGGCTTTTCTGCCTACCCCCGGGAGTGAACCCGGACCACAAGGAGTTCGTCACCCGGTCACCGCGCAATCCAGTTTAGCCAACTACGCTAGAGATCCCGGCCAAACTGAAATAAAGATGTTAACTGTAGGTTTACATTGCCAGGAAAAACCCAAATATGCCAAAATATGCCAGTTCATTATCTTATACCAGTTCAATTTCAAATATGCCAGATTTGTGGTATCTGGCATACTAAATGCCAGTATGGCAACCCTGAAAGTGTGGCTACCGAAAACACCAGTTCTGCGTTGGTTTACGATTCTTCTTTCGCTGCCGGAATATTCTACATGTCTGGCGACACTTCTTTTGATCTACAGTAGGCTTTTGAACGTTGTCGACGGACAGTCGTCTACTTAATCACGTATTCTTCCTGCCTCTTTGAAACCAAGAAGAATGTTGGTCGGGTCTATTGCTTTTCCCGTACAAATCCTGGCCCTGCCAGCAAGCCAATCCGCTCGTTCTTTTCTTTTTAGGCCTGAGTGAAAAGTTAAGGCAGGGGCCCTTATCCACGCCTTAAGGCGCACTGTGCAAATAGGGCTAGACCTGCAGTTTGTAGACCTTTCAGCACTTGGGCGGTGATTTGGTAATCATCAAATCCTCCGTCTTTTCTTCCTCAGACGTTACTGGTACCAAGTTAAGGCTGTGTTGACCTGGAAACCAAAGTCATGTGTGATAGAAAGTCCAGCGCCGTTAGGATTTGAACACACGACCTTTAATTCTACAGGAAGGCTTCTAACCGATACAGTACGGTCGTTCCTTCTTTCCCAGAGTGATCTGGCACACAAATTAAAAAAAAAAAAATCATCTCAGGAGAGATTTTCTCGGCAAAACAAAACATTCACTTAGATCCCATTCTGTCGACATCTTCTTTCATCATCATTATCATCACCATCATCATCATCACTATCATCCTGTGCCCTGCCAACTGGCGTAGGCGCTCATGCATCGCCACAGATCACAATCCCTGGTTGCCTGGAACAGCTCTCTTGATGATATCCCTCCATGCCATCGTTTCAGCCAATCCAGCATCATCTCTCTTGGTTCGCCTCTACCCTTCTTTTCTCTAATCTTCCCAGTTGTCACCATGTTTTCTAACTAAAACAAAAATCACATAGAAAACACACATAAAAAAAACGCTATCTCTAGCAACATCATGGATTTTGTTAGCACCATCACCTATATCAAATGTCAGCTACACAGGACGTTATAATGTTTTCAATTGCTGTTAAGTCACACACACACATACAATATTCAAATCAGGAAAAAGGCATATCTAATTTAAATAATATACATGGCTATAATACTGACATAAAAAAATGTAATTTAATCATTGAAATTGTATGCAAATATACATTATGGTTCAGTTAATCAATTGACAGTTCTTTCGTATTCAGGTCATTGATTGTTTTGTTTTTATGCGTGCGGACTTTCCCGTCAGTATATTGTGTGGCTTCCTCTTTCATCGAGCAGCAGCCTTTAGTTACTAAACACAGACACACACACAACTCTCTCTCTCTCTCTCTCTCTCTCTCTCTCTCTCTCTCTCTCTCTCTCTCTCTCTCTCTCTCTCTCTCTCTCTCTCTCTCTCTCTCGATTTGGCACATATCGGGTCTACAGAAGCACCCAAGCTGCTTGTTTTACAATTTCTGTTAGCTGCAATTGGTTGTAGCAGTAGAAGATTTTACCCCACCAGGACATTACACAAGCGATAAACATCCGATGACACAAAATGCCACCATGTGGATGACGATCGGCCGTGGAGAGGTCCCAGAAATCGCGTTCAGCCATTAGACCATATTTATGGCCGGGCTATATTGCGGCCCCTGGCAAGAGTCAGGGTGGGGTTTCAGAATAACGAAAAATTGCATCCCACAAGGGGATGACTAGATACTGCTAGCTTCAATCTCTTGTCAGCGCTTTTAGTGCGTCTCTGCCCACACTGTTGACACTCTGCAAACCAATCCATTATGAACTTTAAACTCTAGGAACAACCAAAATGACGAGTACAAGGTATCAACGAAGACAGATGCACGAAAATGACGAATGCAAGGGAATGGATTTTCATTGTAGCCGTATGTGAATGTGTGTCATAGACTATGTCCCAGTCCTTGAGAACGAGAATGGGTGCTTTTAAGCTGAAATGCTATAGAAAGATTCTGAGAATGTAGTTGGCGAAGAATACAAGAAAAACTGACATTGGAAAGGATCAAAACATCATAGAAGATTGGCTAATAAACAGCATCTTGTCACTAAAGCTGAAATATTTCGGTCATATCAAGCGCCACGAATAAATTGGAAAAAAAATGTTATCAGAAGGCATGGTACCAGCAAGGAGGGGCAGGGGCAGACTAGCACAAAGATGGGTACCTCGTACTTAGTCCCAAAGAAAACAAGAAATGTTCTACTTGTTGTGTGCATGATAGTTTTTCTTTAACGATACATTAAAAAAAAATTATTACTGTACTGTTACATACAGGTCAATAATTAATTAATGTATGGGGGCATAAATATTGTTAACTAAAACAAGTGAAACCAGTGAATTATTCGCCTTGAACACTGGGTACATATTTTGAACGTTTGGTAATCGACACCAAGGACCGAACATTTCGTTGCTACATTACCCAATACCCACCCACACTTGACTAGAAGCTACTTCATAAACGTTTGTGGTGCCCTTATATAACTCTGCTGTAGGGCGTCTATGGCTTAGGCCTTGTAAAAGCGCTTAGAAATGACGGGGTACCGGGTTCGATCCCAGCTGCGGACGATTTGTCTTGCGTTGGTTTCGACAGAGGATACCGAGAGTTGACCTTCCAGTAGCACCCTTGGTTACACCCAGGTGGCTCATTCTCTCCAGGCCACAATAATCTTGTTTCTCTACTGATTCCGTTGCCTGTTCCCAAAGGGCTTTACTGTTTGATATTACAGTAGCTATTTATAACAAGGGAGCCGACGTGGTTTAATGACTAGAAGGTAATGAGTTATGGACCTTTTTTTTAAATGATCTTGACTTTCACGTCGACCCAGGCTTTAAAACTGGTACCAGGTGAAGTCATAGAAAGAAAAGGCGGCTATTGTGATTCTGACCATGTCACTTACTTAGTGCCCATCGGTCTATAACATATACGTCTAGTCATGTATGCCCAATACGCCTAAATGTGTGGAAAAGGGGCTTTTACATTTCTTGTAATTTATTACAAAACACCACTTGTCTTAAACATAGCGAACGGAACGTTCGCTTTATGCTCACTTTACTCATGCAGAAACTGTAACGTGTGAAAACTATCAGTTACAAGTACGACGATGCTAACGGCGTCCGCCTATTCTCAATGATAAATAATAATTATCGCAACTTGATAACGGCTGTCCAGCTGATAAAGGTCACAAAAGACAGTTGTTTACAGGGGAACATCATCGCCTTTGTCAGTTAGCCTGACCTTTAACGATAGTACGTGACAAAAAAATGCAGATGCTATTCTTAACTTTGGATTAATTAGATACTCTAAAATGTATTTGCTGATTAATGAGTTCCTGCTGTAGATGGTAGGAATTTCCAACGAACCTCGTACTATGTCCGAAAGAAAACGAGAAATGTTCTACTTGTTTTGTGCATGCTAGTTTTTCTTTAAAGATACATTTAAAAAAAATTATTATTGTACTGTTACATACAGGTCATTAATTAATTAATGTATGGGGACATAAATATTGTTAACTAAAACCAGTGAATTATTCGCCTTGAAAACTGGGTACATATTTTGAACGTTTGGTAATCAACACCAAGGACCGAACATTTCGTTGCTGCATTACCCAATACCCACCCACACTTGACTAGAAGCTACTTCATAAACGTTTGTGGTGCCCTTATATAACTCTGCTGTAGGGCGTCTATGGCTTAGGCCTTGTAAAAGCGCTTAGAAATGACGGGGTACCGGGTTCGATCCCAGCTGCGGACTATTTGTCTTGCGTTGGTTTCGACAGAGGATACCGAGAGTTGACCTTCCAGTAGCAATGGCAAACTACTGACAGTAAAATTTGCCTAGGAAATCTACAACAGCCTTAAGACACCTCGGCTAGTTCTGCAACGTCCTGTAAAGGATACGCAAATAACTTTTATGACTGTTGGTTGAAGGGGTCTTCGAGGATTTCCACCTGTTTAATTATTATCCCTACGATTTTAAACCTACAGAGTAAAAACCTGAATGGTTTAAGCCTTTAAAAAAACTGACCACTTGGTCATTAGAAGGGAACAAGGTATCGGAAATTACAGCAGAATATCTAGTGTTGTCCACGGTCCCCAGTGAAATAGTTATTTGAATAATAGTCTTGTGTCCAATAGTCAGTACCCACCGAGTACTGGTAGATCATTGAAATATGGCTCTAGCCCTATGTGTCAACATTTCCCGAGAGATTGTGGAAAATGTTCTTTTACTTTTCTTTTCAATTTTTTTTAAAACTTGTATCCACAACAGACACTGGCAGAGATGGGTGTATCCATCCAGTGTTGTCACTGTGAATAATCTGCGGCTTTTCCTCGGTCCTAACCACATTAAAACTCTGATGCCAATGTGTGAAAGTAAGGGAAAACAATCTTGTTCTAAAGATCCTGAAAATCTACCGCTGGTCCATCAAGAATCATGAAAAGCATAAACTCTACTCGACAGAGTCACATGTAACATAAATAAATATGACACAATCCGTAAATGGTGATAAACCGTAAGCTTTATTGGCTAATCATGTTCTCTACAAAACAGGCTAGGCTTTGTGTTATTGACAGGAGTTAAATACTCATGCCTCAGTGTAGCACAAAACAACACTGTCCCCTGGACAGACAGAAAGGTGATGCAAAGATCAACATTATATACGCGATATTGAACTCAAATTTTCCTGTACACTCAGAGACAAATACTCTATTTTATATCCCCGACTTATATCGGAGGCTAAATACATTCTACAGAAATATGTGTAACATTTTAGCACGTCGTGAAAAGAGATCGATTGGATGAATAGCAAAGTTCTTGCTTGCTGCTGCACAAATTACTTGTTTTATTTTTACATTAGTCTGCTGATCCTGTGTTTAAAGTAGTAAATGTCATCAAATATAGAGTAGTTAAATTACCATTATCGCAGATTACTGTTGATTGATTGATTCTTCTTCTTCGTCGTCATTCTTCCGGATGGACCTAATTGCTGTTTACAGCATAGCTGCGATATCTGCCTATTTTAAACGACACCGCCAACTTCATCAGATATGTGTTCACCGGATTAGTCTTACCAGTGGCTTTCGTTGATCATGACTTAGCCTTATTTGTGTTTCGTCCTCTTTGTACCTTTATCTACAGGTGTCTCCAATACCCCCACCATGAGAACCCATCCAGGGCAACCGTGTGTAGACTGGTGAGTCTTTAAGGTAAGGAAGGGGCAGATCATAGGCAATCCCAGCCATCCAAGGAGGATTCGATAAATGCAGAGCCGACACATGACGCTTTGGTCCTGGGTATACACAAGGAATCGTAACGTCCATAATATGACTGCATAACCTCACATTCTTATTGTGGGCTTCCCCAGTCATCACGGGTTGCAATCTCTGGAGTTCAGTATGGAGCAGTCCCTACGTCTGAAACTTCGATGACCATACAAATGATGGCAATATTCTTCAGCAGGTTAGGCACGTTCAACTTTGGAATGACTGGCTGATTTGTTCCATCCGGGTTGCTACCTAAAGTGTTACCATGCCACCTTGAGCCTACAAAATTTTCGTCTGGACTCAGACCAAGATGGCAGGTCCCAAATGTTATATAAATAGTCATCCCCTTGTGGGGTGCAATTTTTCGTTATTTTGAAGCCCCACCTTGGCTATTGCCAGGGTCCACAATATAGCCCGACCATAAATATGACCTAATTGCTGAGACGTCTCCACGAGTGATCCTCATTTACATGGTGGCATTTTGTGTCATTTGGTTTTTGTCGCTTGTGTGATGTCCTAGTGGGGTAAAATCTACTACTACAACTAGGTACCAAATAGCCCGCTTGGTCTCCAAGGAAGTTTTAACTAAGATATGCGTAACGGCTACAAGAACCAGGCCTAACTTGAGGTCCCATGCAAGGAAGGGCGATTATCATGTTCTGTTGCATTCTTTAAGTTTTCGTTGCAACGGGGTCAAACTGTTTTTGACAAAATTTAAGGGACGTAGGATTGTTTGTTTCTTCAGTTTGATACTGCATCTTTTACATAGATTCCTGGGGGATCGTCACTGGACTATAGGAGTTCATGCTTCGTGCGACACTCTCAGCACTTAAAACATGCATAAATCGTGGTTTTCAAATTCATATAAACTGTTTTTTTATGTCTACGAATGTTTTTCTGACAGCCGCTTTAAAATTAGTGTTCATATTGATGTATACTATGAAATTTAGTAAAGAATGAATGAGAAACATTTGCTGTAAAAGAGTAAAAATTAGCATTGGGATTGCATATTTTAAATAAACTACAGAAGCTATCCCTGAAGGACAAGTACACAAAACGTAATTTCCACACACTACTGCACAAAACTTCACACTTTTCCAAGCTGGCGTTCCGTAGTTTCTGCAGGCAACTAATAAAGTTAAAGGATTTGATAACTGTCTGTCTTGTGCAGATTTGTTGCGCCTGTAAGCCAAAACAGCTATTTTGATATACAAAATTATTATTAGAAAGAAATTAGCAATATAAGCTATTACCATCACCAGAAAGTATTCAATGGGTGGATGGTTGATGATACAAAGTTTATGATATTGGGTATTTCTATATACAATCAATGGTATTGCCCCATAAACAAATGTCAGAATCCAGTAACAAATAATTAGCACCACAACACGCCTTCTGGTTACATGTTTGATGTAGAAAAACGGATAGATAATGTTGATATAACGATCAGCGGCGATAACTCCCATCTGGTTTATGGATAACATCAGAGTGGAATAAGTAACTCCCATTGTGAATGTATCCATTAAGATACCGTCGGTGACGATGTGTTGGAAAAACACTCTGTTTAATATCGCATTGATTCCACAGGAAGCAGCGTACAATATGTCAGCTACTGTGACGGATACAATGAAGATATTTGTGTTCGTGTGGAGGTTTGGAGTACGCCAGATTATAAAAAGTATGAGTACACTTTGAGCGATGACTAACGTGCTTAGAGTAATCCAAGAAATGCCAAACGGAACATTGTAATCTTTAGCTTGATCTATACAAGCGGATGTTATATTACGCGACATTGTTAGAGTTTGAAACAATTCAAATGGTTGTAATTCTCCAATATTATTATTTGTGTTGCCTCCAGAAAAAAAAAAAACCCGCTCAATCTGTTATAGTTATGAACTCACTCTCTGTATGACATTCCTAACTTCAGAAACATGCCTGGCATTCCTTTTCTGGAGAGTCGCCATGTTTGTGGGGTTGATTTTGCGAGACTGCTGTATCCGTCATGTATTTAATTCATTGTTTGTGACACATTGTCAACTTCCTGATCCCTTTCTGAAAAGAAACGCTGGTGATCGCTGTTTTTGCTGCTTGTCACGTTTTCTAAATGGTGTATCTTTTCTGCGTGGTTATCAATGTTAGTGCCATTAGGCTTGTTCATATGCTCGATGAGGAAGATGTTAACGTCTGGGTATCCCTTTCTGAAAAGAAACGCCGTCGCCTGCAGTCTTTGCTGGTTGTTATGTCTTCTTCTTTCTTTTTAAATACTATCTATTCTGTGTGTTTCATGACTGGGCAATAGCGATGTTAGTAACATTTTTAGACGATATGTTAGATAAAAATGTTTGACGAGGAAGATGTTCCCAGTTTTCTGTTCAGCATGGATCAGAATTCTGACGCATACTCTCATGAAAAATGGTGAGATTAAAGCTCAGAATCAAACTCAATGTAACTGAACTGCTTAAAATGTGCGGTGACGATGGTAGAACATCCTATTGTCTATTACATAACATATTAGGTTTTTGCATCTTCCCTGTACATTTATAGCATAGTAAAAATTGAATGTCCATATTTTTCCCAAGATATATCTTATCCGTTTATGTAAAGGAACATCAAAACTGATGACTATAATACAAATATACACAAACACACAAAGTATTTGACCTTGAATACGGAAAATAATCTTGAACTTAAAAAAGGGTCCACAATTTGAACAGTCTGACCTTAAAATAACAACAGCTTATTTTGATCTTGCAGGAAATATCCCCGAGTTTTCTGAATATTCTGCGAAAATGCATACAGTTGTCTTTATTTTGCATAGACTCACACGTTATCAAAGTCACAGTTTCCTACCTAATAATAGATACACATAGAAGTACCCCATGTTGTATCGCTTACTACTCTCAGAATTACAACTTGTTCTACAGAAACTTGTGTAACTTTTTGGTCTTTTTCTTCTCCTTCTCCACTTACCTAACGGAGTAACGGGGGCAGAGGGAATGACCGGCTGTGTGCGTTCTCTTTTTAATGCGTTGTATAAGCTGGTCTTCATTTTACATCTTGATAAAATAGATCAATAGGATCTGTGCGAGAATTTTAGCGTGTCTCAATACAAGAGACTTTATTTGTATCACATTCGACAGGCTTGTTTTTTGTTTACTGAACTAAGTGTTCTCAAATATTCCTCAGGAATAGTTTAATTATCCAAATCGCAGATTCCTTGTGTTTGTTTTGCGTTCCCTGTCAGATTTATTATCAAGCGCCACGACGGATTGGAACAAATTATAGCAGAAGGCATGGTACCAGGAAGGAGGGCAGGGACCGACCAACACGAAGGTGGGCACAGGATATAAGTGACTCCTTGATTATGAAATTACATGAGGCGGGAAAGCGGGCAAGAGACTGCGTTTCTTACAATCAGACCATGATGAGAGTGACGTTCTGCAAAGGACCTGCTACATGATGATGATTATGATCAGATTTATTACACAGAAGAATCCTCCCTCTAGAGCAGCGGTTCTCAGCCTGTGGGTCACGTCCCTTTTTTTTAGGTCGAACGAACCTGTCACAGGGATCGTCATAGACCACCGGAAAACAAATATTCGTTGAAGCTATGATGTAGCAACGAGAATAAGTGTGCGTCTGGTGATCGCCGCAACATGAGAAACTGTATTAAAGGGTCGCCACAACATGCAACAATTAATTAAAGGGTAGCCACAACACGAGAAACTGTATTAAAGGTAGCCACAACACGTAAAACTGTATAAAGGGTAGCTACAACACGAGAAACTGTATTAAAGAGTTGCCCTAACACGAGAAACTGCATTAAAGGGTAGCCACAAAATGTAAAAGTTTATTAAAGGATGGCCACAACACGAGAAACTGTATTAAAGGGTCGCCACAACATGATACAGTTTATTAAAGGGTAGCCACAAAGCGTAAAACTGTATTAAAGGGTCGCCACAACATGAAAAACTTTATTAAAGGGTAGCCACAACACGAGAAACTGAGTTAAAGGGTAGCCAGAACACGAGAAACTGTATTAAAGGGTAGCTACAACATAAAAAAGTTTATGAAAGGGTAGCCCCAACACGAGAAACTTTATTAAAGGGTCGCCGCAACCTGAAAAAGTTTATTGAATGGTAGCCACAACAAGTGAAACTGTATTAAAGGGTGGCCACAACCTGAAAAAGTTTATTAAATGGTAGCCACAACACGAAAAACTGTATTAAAGGGTAGCCACAACACGAGAAACTGTATTAAAGGGTCGCCACAACATGAAAAAGTTTATTAAATGATAGCCACAAAACGAGAAACTGTATTAAAGGGTAGCCACAACACGAGAAACTGTATTAAAGGGTAGCCACAACACGAGAAACTGTTTTAAAGGGCAGCAACAACACGAGAAACTGTATTAAAGGGTAGCCACAACACGAGAAACTGTATTAGAGGGTAGCCACAACACGAGAAACTGTATTAAAGGGTAGCCACAACACGAGAAACTGTATTAAAGGGTAGCCACAACACGAGAAACTGTATTAATGGGTAGCCACAACACGAGAAACTGTATTAAAGGTTAGCCACAACACGAGAAACTGTATTAGAGGGTAGCCACAACACGAGAAACTGTATTAAAGGGTTGCCACAACACGAGAAACTGTATTAAAGGGTAGCCACAACACGAGAAACTGTATTAAAGGTTAGCCACAACACGAGAAACTGTATTAGAGGGTAGCCACAACACGAGAATCTGTATTAAAGGGTAGCCACAACACGAGAAACTGTATTAGAGGGTAGCCACAACACGAGAATCTGTATTAAAGGGTAGCCACAACACGAGAAACTGTATTAAACGGTAGCCACAACACGAGAAACTGTATTAAAGGGTAGCCACAACACGAGAAACTGTATTAGATGGTAGCCACGACACGAGAATCTGTATTAAAGTGTCGCGGTATTAGGAAGTTGGAGAACCACTGTAAAGAGAAACATATTCCAGGGTTGCCAGACCTGGGGCTTCGGTCATCTTGACCTCCCCTCACCCAGATTTTTACGGGTGAGACAGGGAGTATTCTCTTCCCCCCCCCCCCCCCCCCCACCCCCCACCCCACCCCACTCTTTTTTCCATCTCCTTGCACTAATATTGTCTTGACAACAAAGGGGCAGGGAGGTTAGGCTTCTCGAAGCGCAACACGCCCTCCCTCCTTCCCAAATGGAAAGATGAAGGAGGTGAGTTGCCCAGACTCGCTTAGCATTCCCCCTCCTTTTTTACCCCTATAATTGTGTAGGACCTGAAAGGACTCTCTCTCTCTCTCACCCCATGACATTACATTCTTTACAGGTATCTACTTATACAATCATTACTATTCCAAGACTAATATTACTGTTTTTTGAAAAATGGTATTATTAACTACCTGGCGTATGGTATAGTTTCGTCAGCTCCCTGGAAGCCGTTCAGCCTTCTCAGTAATGAAAGCGCTAAGCCAATCCTTCTAATATTTCAAAGTTGTCTCATTCCTGGTGTCAGTCTGTTTTTTTTTTTTTTTCTGTTTTTTTTTTTTCAACTTTTAGATTTATTGAGGGTCATAACACCCCTCCCTCCCCGCCACCTCACATCTATTCCCCCCCCCCCACCCCCAAAAAATGTATGGGTGGCGAGGAGGTAGGGGCGTACAGCTACCCCTCGCGGCCTTTAGACTACAATACGGGTCTGAACCAAAGTTCCCTTTACAAGTTATTTCCGAAGCTCCTGCACCTCAAATTAGGACTACTGTGGTAGCACACAGCTGGTGTAAGTACACAGACCTCATCAACTAACCATACTAAACTTTGCGCGGAACCACTTTCGCTACAGCAATACATAACACACAAATGGATTGCCAATAACACAATAAGGTAACACAACAGCCAAATACCGACTGACTCTGTTTTTGGGGCACTGCCTTGTCTGACCGATGTGGTACTGTATTGTAAGCAGACTAAGCTGGTTCAAGTCTTTAACCAAAGTCTGAAGGCGACAAAGTAAGACTCGCGATGAGGCTTTAGACATCTTTAGACCCACGGTGGCAGCTGTTAAGCCCTCTCTAAAGACCGGTAAGAAATGGAAAGTCTTAAATGCGATAGAATCTGCCCAAGAGGCACTGAAATTGAAAAAAAGTCACACGCTCACAGTAATCCAGGAAATACTGAAGGTAACAGTGTAAAAGTCATTTGCACAAGTGGATAGGAAATTAGATTGTATGTTTAGGGTCTTTAAAAAAAGATCAATTTCGGTTACTTGCTGAAAAGAACTGCGATATCCATAAGTAAACAAGCCATGTGTTCCATACGTCGAACTGCAATGTTTAAAATGTCGGAAATGTATTTACACACGTTTAAAATGTAAGAAATGTCTCTACATAAGTTTTAAATGTATTAAATGTCTATGTATATATATATATATACGTTTAAAATGTAAGAAATGCCTTTACAGTGTTTAAAATCTTCTTCTTCTTCTTCTTCTTCTTCTTCTTCTTCTTCTTCTCTTCTTCTTCTTCTTCTTCTTCTTCTCCTTCTTCTTCTTCTTCTTCTTCTTCTTCTTCTTCTTCTTCTTCTTCTTCTTCTTCTTCTTCTTCTTCTTCTTCTTCTTCTTCTTCTTCTTCTTCTTCGCGTTCACCGGCTGTAAATTTCGGCGGAAAGTATGATTCACTTCTAGACTTTATTCTTGTTCCAGAAACTAACTGTTGCGTGCACATCCGTTTTAGAGATCTGACGTTTCTGTATGCAGACTATTTGTTCTAAGCAGATACACTCAGATTTTAAAAAAAAAATTAGTCGACTCTTACGACATGCTTGTAGGGAAAGCAGTGGGTCTATTCTTGTTTTCCCCATGCTTGGCCCCAGGACATACACGAAGAATGTTAACAATGAAATAAATGTCTCTACATACGTTAAAAATGGAAGAAATGTCTTAACATGCACTTAAAATGTAAGAAATGTTTCTACACATGTTTAAAATGTAATCAATGTCTCTACATACGTTTAAAAAGTAAGACATATATATATATATATATATATATATATATATATACATACGTTTAAAAATGTAAAAAAAATGTCGTTACAAACCTTAAAATGTAAGAAATGTCTTTGCATACATTTGAAATGTATTTTCTGTGCAAGGGTTTGAAAAGTAAGACATGTCTCTACATAGTTTAAATGTAAGAAATGTCTTTAAATTCGTTTCAAGTGTAAGAAATGGCTTTACAACCGTTTAAAATGTAAAAAATCCGTCTATACTTTTAAAATGTAAGAAATGTCTCTACGTACGTTTAAAATGATACAAATGTCTATACATGCTTTTTAAAAAAAGAAATGTATCTAAAAAATTTATAATGTAAGAAATGTCTTTACATACGTTTAAAATGTAACAAATGTCTTTCGTTTGAAATCTAAGCAATGTCTCTACTAACATTTAAAATGTAAGAAATGTCTTTACAAAAATTTAAATTATAAGAGATGTCTTTACACACGTTTAAAAAGGAAGCAATGTCTTTACAGACGCTCAACATATAAGAAATGTAAGTAAAGTAAAGTAAAAGCCCCTTTTTCACGCCTTTAGGCGTATAGGGCATAAAGGGCTAGATCTATATTTAAAAGACCAATAGAAACAAGATGGGTGACGTGGTCAACATCACGCCGGCCGCCTCTACTTCCCGACACTGCACCCGGTACCCATTCAAGGCTGGATCGACAAGGTAGCCAAAGTCATTTTTCAAAAAAGTCCGGCTCCGCCAGGGAGTAAACCCACGACCGTCCGATCCGCTGCGAGCGTCTAGCCGCTCTGCCACGGCAACTCCCAGAAATGTCTTTACATATGTTTAAAATGTAACAAATGGCTTCACATGCGTTTAAATTGTAATAAAGTTCTTTAAACACGTTTGAAATGTAAGAAAGGTCTTTACATACAATTAAAATGTAAGAAATGTCTTTGCATACATTTAAAATGTAAGAAATGTCTCTACATACTTTGAAAATGTAAGAAATTTCTTTGCATACTTTTACAATGTGAAAATGTCTCTACAAACGATTAAAATGTAAGAAATGACTCTTCATACGATTGAAATGTAAAAAAAGTTTCTACATGCTTTTACAAATAAGAAATGTCTTTACAAAGGTTTAAAATGTAACAAATGACTTTCGTTTGAAATCTAATAAATGTCTCTACAAACATTTAAAATGTAAGAAAGGTCTTTACATACATTTGAATTATAAGAAATGTCTTTGCAGACGTTAAAAATGGAAACAGACTTTCAAAATATAAGAAATGTCTTTACATATGTTATAAATATAAAAAATGTCTTGACATACGTTTAAATTGTAAAAAAGTTCTTTAAACACGTTTGAAATGTAAGAAAGGTCTTTACATACGTTTCACATGTAAGACATGTCTTTGCATGCTATTAAAATGTGAGGAAATCACTACATACGTTTAAAATGTAACAAATGTGTCCATTTGTCTTGTATACTGATGAAGGCTTTATCTCCTCAACGTTCATGTTAATGTTCATGACTGTTATAATGGGAAGCTAATAGTTCTGCTCGTTTCAACTGATTTTTTTTTTTTTTTTTTCGAGTTTATGTTGAAATAATTTACATGAAAAAGACAAAGACAACCGATCATAGCCCTACTTTTTCGACAAACCATTATTGAGGTCAAAGTTCTGCAAGGGAAACAGGAGTCACTTTCCTACAGTAGATGATGCAGCTTAAATAGATGGCGACTCGACGGGAACCTATATGGTCTTTTCAAAGCCAGTCTGCAAACTTCCACCATAAGATCAGAGAACTCAACCATGTTCAAGTCCTAACATATTACTTACGACGTAACCGCCGTGGTGTAGCAGCTAACGCTGGCCTGCATATCCGAACTTCGTGAGTTCAGATCCTATTGGGCTGTTTAATGACCTGGCTTCCATGTTGACCCAGCCTTAAATGGCACCAGAAAAAGTCCTGGGAAGTAAAAGCAATCAGTTTATTGTTAATCGCGTCACCAACTAAATGCCGATTGGACTAAACAAATTTAGTTTAAGAGCTATTTCCCAGTGCCCCAAAAGGCGTGGGAGTGCTTTATATTACTTTCAAAAGCACTTTCGTTTCATATCTTCAAACGTTTGACTCACAGCGGCTTTAAAATGTGTGTTCATATTTATATATACAAAGAAATTCATTAAGGAATGAACAAGAAACATTTGCTGTAAAGGAATATAAATGTACATTGGAACTGTATACTTTAAATTAACTGCAATCACAATCACTGAAGGACAAGTACACAGTACGTAAACACCACACATTATTGCACAAAACTTCACACTTTTCCACGCTGGTGTTCCGGCTAAAGGATTTGATAACTGTCTTTCTTGCGCAGATTTCTTGCGTCTATAAGCCAAAACGGCAATTTTAATGTACATGCCTAATATTAGCAAGAGATTCACAGAGTACACTATCGCTATTACAAGGAAATATGCTATGGGTGGATGGCTGCTGATACAAAGTGTGTGGTAGCTGGTATTTTTGTACACAAGTAATGAGACTGCTCCATAAACAAATGCCAGAATCCAGTAACAAATAATGTTTAACATAACACGCCTCTTGGTTACATGTTTGATGTAGAAAAACGGATAAACAATGTTGATGTAGCGATCAGCGGCGATAACTCCCATCTGGTTCACGGATAACATCATTGAGGACAACAATGCTCCCATTATGAACGTGTCCATAAAGATTTTGTCGGCGACTATATTGCTTGAAAACAGTATGTCCAGTGTTGCATCGATTTCGCAAGAAATAGCAAAAAATATATCGCCTGCACTAACTGAAACAATAAGCATGTTTGTGTTTGTGTGGAGTTTTGGACTTCGCCAGATGATACAAATTATTAATAAACTTTTAACGATGACCAGCATGCTTAAAATAATCCAGGAAAAACTAAAATTAATTTCCTGAACATCCTCTGCACAAGCGGATGTGAAATTACTTGACCGGTTTTCGGTCTGAAACAAAAGTTCGCTGTCAGTCATTTTCTGAAAATAATTCTTTCAGTGTCTGTAAGAAAACAATTTGTGTCTTTTATTCTCCGTGTGGCACTTTTAAAATTACAAGAGCTGCCATTGCGTGTTTTAGTGCCACTTTTAGTATGACATCGTGAATGTATATATCGAACCTAACCAAAAGTAAAAGCAGCAAGAATCATTAGATCGCAAACACAAACCACCACTAAACTCTGCGACTAGAGAACCTTCATTGGTAAATTACTTACATTTACAATATACATGTGTGAAAAAGAATACACAAAATCACTTAATATACACGTATCAGATAAATGTCACGTTTCTGTCAGGCAAGTAGAATATCTGACACGTGTGTGGCCACAGAAATTAAATATACTAGCCAGAAAAATGGGTCCGCCAAAAGGGCCGTAACTCAGTTATATTAAATAAAATAGGAGATATTAGGGTAGAAAAGGAGGGGAGAAGGGGATAGATGGAATTTCAGTGAATTTAAGTTTTAATGATTAGGGCAGTCGACGAGAACTGTGAAGTTTAGAATGTTGTAAAATTTACGTCCTGGTGGTAAGATTCCCAAAACCTTAGAGGGGATCACATTCGGATCTCCAACATGTGAGCTCAGTGCTCTATCCAGTTGGCCAGCTGCTTCCTAATTTATGAAACATACATTATTTTCAAATGTTTCTTTCTGAACAGAAATTCCTCACCTGAAAACTAAACTGTACTTCTGTATTTTCGATCTATTCTAGCCTGTCAAGTATAAATACGTATAGTATAGGTTACCGGAGTTGAATATTAACTAATTTCTTTCAACGTTGAAATAAAAGGCTATAAACCGACCACTCGTTCCCAAAAAGCTAAACATTAATTTCTGTCTGGAAGCAAAAATGACAAATAGAATAATTGTGAGGCTCCACCTAATATTTTACACACATATCCACGACATGCCCAATGTGTTCTTATTGCAGGAAGACAATTCAAACACCACTATGGTCGCAGGAGGAAAACTTTCACATTTTGGATCTATTCAAAGCCAAATACTGTTTTCAGTACTTTTTAGCAAAGTAAAATACTCAAAATTTGAAAACTAGAAATGGTGGTCCAAAGGATGTTATGTATAGAAGCTCGCTCTCCTACGAACTACGCCTGCCAAATCAGAGGGAGCTAAAACCAAGAAGGAAATACCTGGAAGAAAAAAAAAACAAGAAGTGCACAGCTAACAACACGGTAGAGAACGAGCGGTCTACCTCGAAGGAAGGAAGCATCAAGCCCAGAAACGGCGCAAATACTAAAACTTTAGTCGTGAAAGTGACGGAAATAAACTACACGGAGACCGTTAGCAGCCTCGGCTAGCTAGCAGCAGTCTGAAAGTGGTGGAACTTTTTAATTTTTTTTTTCTTTCTCTTAAAAGGAATCGCAATCGGAAAATATCCCATTCTTTCCTGAATTGGAATTGAAATAACATAAATCTGTCACAAGCCGTGTAAATATATCACTGACACAATACAGAACTCTCAGTTTTCTGTAATACTAGGTAAATACTAAAGAATGCACTGTGTTTGGTGTATCGTCTACCATTCTCAGAGACCAGATATACATTTTGCAGTAACGTATTTAACATTATGTTCTTCTTCTTTTAAAGTAACCTCTATTGGAGTGCGAAGGTGCAATGATCGTCTGTGTACCGTTTCGAATGCGGTGTATAAGTTTGTCTTCATTGTATCATGTCATCAAAAAGATCGATGGGATCAGTGGCAGGCTTTTAACTCCCTTCTCAACAAACAACTTGCTTTATTTTTTTTTTTTTACATTAGTCAACATGCGTTTATTTGAAGCACTAAAGGTTATTTTCAGCCCATAGGTCAATTAAAGCCAATCTTCATTGTGGAGACGGAACTTGATCCCTGGAACCTGTCCCTGGATAATCCTCATCCGTATGCTGGCACTTTGTGTCACAAGGTGTTTATCGCTCGGTGTGATGTCCTAGGGGCGTTAAACGCCATCATCATCTATTCTTGTAGAAAGCATTTTTTAAAACCTTTCTTTCTGAAAGCAAAGTAAAAATGACCCTCTTTGTCTCCTTCGAGTGTAGTGGGCATATAGGGCTAGACCGATATTTTAAAGAGCTATCGGCTCTTGTAAGATGATGTGGTCAGCCACACTCTAGATGTTTTTATTATCCAGGACTTCGCCTTGCACTCATTGTAGGTTGGGTCGACATGGAAACCAAGTTCTTTGTGTGTTTGTTTATTTATTTTATAAATCCAGCTCCGTTAGGATTTTAACTACTTTACGAACAAATAAAATTTATACAAAGGCCTAACAGTGAGAGAGTATGTTACTGCATCAGGTTTGATTAAATGTGGCTCAATGTATCTCCGCAATGTATTGGGTAAGTAGTAAGTAGGTTAGTTTTACCATACCAGGACATCACACAGAGCAAAAAACACCCAGTGACACGAAGTGCCACCATGCGGGTGAGGTCATGGAAACCCCGTTTAACCGTTAAGTTATTTTACGGTCCCCGGCAACAGCCAGGGTGAGGTCTCAAAATAACGAAAAAGGGTTATTATTACGTCGGTCTCCCCATTCACACCGGTATACACGAGCTCGCTTCTGATTGGTCGACCTCTAGTCTAACTCACCTCTGATAGGTCGGCCTCGAGCAATCCGACTTTCACACAAGGTAACGGGGCTATTTCGCATTGGCGCTGATATTGCGTGTTGTAGATTTCACGATGACAGAGCTTTTAACACAACAAAAACATGTAGATACTGGGTCTAACACACAACCTCACTAGACAGTGACAAAACCTATGTCACAGGCGGTCTCTTTCTCGGAATAAAAACGTAAATGCAAGTCAACTAGAGACCGCGACACCTATAACCTCGATTACGGTAGACTAGTCTAAAAAACGTTTTAATGGAGTCGACCTACATTCGTACGGAGACTAACGTATTAAGAACCCGATAAATGGCGTTCCACAAGGGGACGAGTGCATTGGGTCGTCTGTTTAGAGCGTGGCATAAAAGAGACTCCGTGTGTGAATTAAAGATAACATCCCATTGGGCCTAGTAGTCACTGCGCAGCCAGCGAGTACTGCGGAATCATAAATGACGATTTTCGCATTCCTTCCTTCTTTTTGACCATCATCATGTGCCTTGCCGATTAGCATAGGCGTTCATGCGTCTTTAGAGATCTTGGTCCATAGTCCTCTGGATCATTTCTACCGATATCTTCCCGAGCTACCGTCGCAATCCATCCGTCATCATCCAACCCTGGGTCTGCATCTTCCTCGTTAATCTTCTTACATATACACACATATATATATATATATATGAATATGAGTGTGTTGAGAGGTAGAAGGTACCTCTGGTGGCTCATTGCTTATCGAATGGACTACGTTTGTTACAGCAAAGCCTAACATATGTTATCATATCTAGTTTACGTATTGACGTGAATATAATCAACACAGCTTTCTTCTCACTTAAGAACTAACTGACCTCACATTTGCTTGTAACAAGCTCATAAAGCTTGATGAGAAAGGATGAGACGGGCATGCTCTATGCAGAGTGACAAGTATCACTTCAGAGGTTCCAGGCTCTTAGTGTACTCTGGGTTTCTATTCACGTCTATCATGTGGCCTGAGAAATGAACAGAAAGATTTGCCGGTTCTGTTCCATTGTATTTTGAGCTGTTTCATGACCAGCTAATGTGGTCAAATCATTTGGTGGCAAGTGACGAGCAGAGGAGCATCACGACCTGGAAGGGAACTGTGCTAAGGGGAATGACCAACATTCAACAGTCGGAAGGCAAAGCAGATGTATAATCAAACTGCTACTGGTATCGTAACTTTAAAAAGATTTTATCCCAGCTGTGGACGATTTGTCTTGTGTTCGTTTTGACAGTGGTACCGAAATCTGGCCGTTCAGAAAGAAGGGCAAACTACTGAACGTAAAAATGTGCCTAGAAAAACCAAAACAGCTAAAAATGTGCTGGCGTTGGTTCTGCAGCATCCAGTCAATAATACACGACAAACTTTTACTGGTAAAGTAGGAATTGGAATTATGGGTTAGCTGCTGAAGATAGCGATGGGGCATATGTGTGAATGTACCGAGCTATGTGATGTCGGTGCATAACTGAACTTTACTCAGCTCACCTTACAGCCCATTCCTGGCACATTGTGTCTCAACTTTTCTGAGAACTGTGAACAAACAGTACCGTTCCTGTTAGATGACGTGGATGAGAACTAACAGGACGATGAGTAAGTGGTTTTACAGCACATGATTAGACGTTTTATGAATATTTTTATGACAGACCCTTATCTTAGAGACAAGTGATTTTGTGTAGTTTTTATTTGTTATTTTATCATTGTCCATTTATGTTGTTAAAGACTTTATAGCCGCAACGTTAATTTTTATTTTTATGACTGGGATAATGGGAAGCAGAGGATTTGTGCTCGTTTAAACTGATAGTTTTTTTGGGGGGTTATTGGTGATACAATTGACATGACAGTGAATGAGACAATGGAACATGGCACGAATCTTTCAACAAACATTTATTAAGGTCAACGTTTTGAAAGGGAAACAGGAGTCACTTTCCTACGGCAGACAATGCTGTTCAAATATAGGGAGACTTGACGGGAACCTGTATAGTCTTTTTAAATCTATGGAAACTTCCACCATGAGATCTGAGAACTCAGCCATGTTCACGTCCTAACTTAGACGGAACCGCCGTGGTGTACCAGCTAACGCTGGCCTGCGGATCCGAACTGAAAAGGTTCAGATCCTAATAGGTTTTTTTTTTTTTTTCAAAATGATTTGCCTTCCATGTTGACCCAGCCTTAAATGGCACCAGAAAAAGTCATGGGAAGTAAAAGCAATCAGTTTAATGTTAACCAAGTCACCAACTAAATACCAATTGGACTAAACAAATATAGTTCTAGAGCTATTTGCCCAATGCGCCTAAAGGCGTGGGACAGGTGCTTTATGTTACTTACAAAAACACTTCCGTTTCATATCTACAAACGTTTCTCTCACAGCGGCTTTAAAATGTGTGTTCATATTTATATATACAAAGAAATTCATTAAGGAATGAACAAGAAACATTTGCTGTAAAGGACTATAAATGTACATTGGAACAGTGTACTTTAAATTAACTGCAATTGCAATCACTGAAGGACAAGTACACAGTACGTAAACACCACACATTATTGCACAAAACTTTACACTTTTCCACGCTGGTGTTCCATAGTTTCTGTAAGTGTAATCGGCTAAAGGATTTGAAAACTGTCTTCCTTGCGCCGCTTTCTTGCGTCTGTAAGCTAAAATAGCAATTTTGATGTACATAATTAATATTAGCAAGAGATTCACAGAGTACACTATCGCTATTACAAGAAAGTATGCTGTGGGTGGATGGGTGCTGATACAAAGTGCGTGGTTGCGGGTATTTCTGTACACAAATAAGGGGATTGCTCCATAAACAAGTGCCAGAATCCAGTAACAAATAATGTTTAACAGAACACGCCTCTTGGTTACATGTTTGATGTAGAAAAACGGGTGGACAATGTTGATGTAGCGATCAGCGGCGATAACTCCCATCTGGTTCATGGACAACATCAGTGTAGAGAACAACGCTCCCATCATAAACGTATCCATCAAGACTAGCTCGGCTACGATGTTACTGGAAAACAGTAAGCCCAGTGTCGCATTGATTTCGCAAGAAACAGCAAAAAATATATCGCCTGCACTTACTGACACAATAAGCATGTTTGTGTTTGTGTGGAGTTTTGGACTTCGCCAGATGATAAATATTATTAGTAAGCTTTGAACTATGACCAGCATGCTTAAAATAATCCAGGAAATATTAATTGCAAGTTCATTAACATCATCTGCACAAGCGGATGTGAAATTAATTTTCATATTTTCAGTCTGAAATAAACGTTCACGGTCAGCTATTTTCTAGAACAAATTGTTTCTGTGTCTGTAAGAAAACAAGTTCTGTCTTTTATTCTCGGTGTAGAACTTTAAGAGTTACTAGAGCTGTTTTTACTTAATGTGATGCACCTTTTAGGGTGGCAGTTACGAATGAATGAATGAAGTTCAACCCCACCAACACCGTACAACGAGCGATTAGCACCCGGTGACACAAAGTACCACCATTCGGATGAGAATCACTTAAACGCAAGTTCAAGAAACCCTAGTCAAACGTTATATTAGGGCACATCGACTATAGCAGGATTGGGGCTTTAAAATAACAAAGGGGCTAGATGACATTTTAGGTTTAAACGACGAATCAACATCATGACACAAGGGTAGTAGCCTATAAGTGCTTTTTTCTACTTCTAACTAAAGTCTAGGTCCGAAGAATCTCAGCCCAATGCGGAGCTCCGTAGCACCGGCGAGGATTCTAAAATACTTTGGGTAGAATTTTAACTCCAAATATCGCCCGGGCAGCCCCATTAGGCTATTCTTTTCGATTTACAACTGCCAAGTGATTTTTTATGTGCACAGCTTTACACACGGACGTCTGATCTTCCAACCAAGAGATCAAAGGAAATTGCTTGGAGTCCAGGTGAAAAATTCCAGCCTGAATCCGGGACCTTCAGTACTCGAGGTGGACCACTTAGTTCCCCCCCCCCCCCTTTCTTCCTGCCTTTAAAATTACTGATGAGTAAGTTTTACGATAATCTCCCCACGTTACACACTAGCTCACTTCTGATTGGTTGACCTTTAATCACCCGACCATCGCATACTGTTAAAGTGTGTTTGGCAATGCCGTTGCGGTCGTGGATAAATTATCTTTGGTCTATAAAGTATAGCTGTAGTCCTATATACATAATACACTTAAAGGCGTGGAAAGGGTCTTTTACCTTCTTTTTTTTAACGATAAATTCTTTATACCTTAAATGGAATCAAATCTGGGTCTCCCACGTGAGTGTGCAGCGCTCTAGCCAGTAGACCTGCCTAGCCTTTATTTGTGAAATACTGATCCTCTTTTATTTTTACGATTTATTCCCTGTGTAGGAGTCGTCATGGTGTAGCGACTAGACTCTAGCCTGAGGATCAGAAGGTCGTGGGGTCGGGTCCTAAAAAACCCTCACTTGTTTTCAAAAATCACCTTGGTTTTCATGTTGACCCAGCCTTGAGTGGGAATGGGTTGCAGTCCTAAGAAGTAAAGGTAGCGGGCGTACTGCTGCCACATCATCCACCAAGCACCGACTGGTCTATACAATTTAGGTTTAACCCTGTGTGCCTACTACGGATGAAGGCGTGAAAAGGTCCTTCATTTTACTTGTATTTATTCCCGTTGTCAAGACTAGACGCTTGTTACGTTACTGAGACATCTCTTCTAGGGGAGCTTCGTGGTCTCGAGTTATAGTGTCCGCCTCGAGTGCTAGAGGTTCAGATTTCAATCCCCGGTAAGGGCTGAGATCTTTTCACGTGAACTTGGACTTGTAGTAATACTTCCTGGTCTCTGTGTAATCAGATCGGACGCCCGTGTGCATTGTTGCACACTTAAAAAATGAGTTGCTAGTTGGAAATCGAAAAGAGATGCCTAACGGTATTTCAGGATCCTCGCCGGTGCAACAGAGTTTATGCACTGTGCTGAGCTTCTCAAGACTCAGACTTGAGTTTGAAGAAGAACGAAGCACTTATGTGGATCCGTTGTTCAAAATCTTAAAATCTCAAAACCGGACACATCTTGAGACCATCGGTCCGGTGACGAATGTCAAAAAACCGTGAAATTAAAGCGTTTAAGATAAAATTCTGAGAGAGGGAGAAAACTTTGAAGGTATAGGATAAAATACTGAATACTTTAGCAGTCCAGCTGATAAAGATTACAAAGTCCAGGTGTTCACCCTGGAAAGTTTGTAGCTTCTCTGTTTAGTCTGAAAGGTGTGGATGGAAAAAGAGGTAAAGTCGGGAGATGTGAACCGGCGTCATTGCACACGGTTATAAACCATAAGTGCTCTGCCACCAGTACGGACAGCTGATAAGAATTGTCCGCCTGTGTCGCCGTTCGCACTTAACTCTGTAGCTACAGCGACGTTCCTCCGCTTACCCCAGAGTGTCAACTCTGGTACCCATTTCCTAGAGGCTGTGTGAACCCTGGGAACTGCCCGGTTTCGAACACCGACCGTGGGCTGCAGCGAGTCGCAGCTTTATTTGAAAGCGAGGCGTTTATCGACTGCGCTAAAGCAGCACGTGTTGATGGAACGGGCCTCTAGCAGAAACAATATGCGTTTCGTTAGCTATATCACTAAAAATGTTTGCAGAACTTATGGCACTACACTTACAAGCGGCTAAAAGTAAAACATTTTCAGATAATGCATCTTTCACATAATTAAGAAGAGTTGGAGGCAACATAAATGTGGCTGTTGTGAAGAATGTTGCGAATACCTTGGACTGCCAGAATAAATAACAATGATTGCCTGAAAATTGCTAATGAAAGTAGAAAAGTATATACAACAATGAAAAGGAAACCGAAAATGTTCTTGTGCCATGTTATGAGAACAAGGGCACTGGAAATATCGGGACGACTGGAAAGATCACTGGTAGAAGAGGAAAAGGCAGACCAAAAGAAACGATGGTGGATGGTTCAAGACAGTTGCATGGAAGAATATCATCAGTGGAACTGATCCAGAACACCAAAGACCGAGATCTGTATAGATGCATGAACGCCTACGTCAGCTGGCAAGGCACTGGATATTGATGATTTTTCCCGTGGCAACTTGTGGATGTGAGTTACGGATTCTTTCTCAGACACAGAAGAAACAAATCGGAACTTTTGAACTGAAATTCTACTGAACCATTTTCAGAAAAGCATGGACCAAGATGAGAAAAAACAGCGACATCACTACGTGTGGGCATCGAGGAGAATTGGCTCACAAACAGCATCCTGCGCAAAAGAAAAGCTGACTTGTTTTGCCATGTTAAACATCATGGAGGTCTGGAGAGAAGGGTAATGGACGGTAGTGATTCCAGAACGCAAGGCAGATTCACGCCTCCGAGATGGATGCAAGGCATTGAAGGTGCATTAGCTATGAAAGCACAAAGGGCTGTAGAACTGGCTAGAGTAAAAGACTTCCAAGCGTGCCATGACGAGAGGGATATTCGGTAAAACATCCGCTGATGAATGCTTTAATTAATGCGTGCCTGAAGAAGATGGTATAAAGTTAACAAAAACGTCGTTATATCTAATAAATATAATATATAAATTTCGCGATTGGCCGCTTTGTAAGTTAAAATATTGTGATACATTAAACTTGTTTGAAATCATATTTCAAAAACATATTACCAATTTATGTAAAGCAGTGGTTCTGAAACTATGGGTCTGACCCTTTTTTAATTTTGAACGACCCTTTCACATGGGTCGCCGAAGACCATCGCAAAATAAATACTCATTGAAGTTCTGAAGTAGCGACGAAAATAATTGTCTGCTTGGGGCAGATCTTCACAACATGAGAACTGTATTAAAGGGTGGTGGCATTTGGAAGGTTAAGAACCAATGGTGTCAAGGGACGCCAAAAAAAAACCTGATAACCATATCACAAAATCGTACGTACAGTATAAGCTACTGACCAGTGGCCTTGAACGTTTAAATCAAATATCTACAAACTGACCACTTGTTCCTAGAGAGCTAAACGGTTATGTATGTCTGACAGCAAAATATCCCAGACTTTCCTGAATGAACAGTGAAATAACATACATCTGTCACAAGCCGTGTAAATATATCAGTGAGACAGCATCGAAGTCACAGTTTTCTATATAACTACTTCTTCTTCTTCCTGTTTTAAAATTACATCTAGCGAAGTCGTCTATTGATCAGAGTGAGAAGGTGTAAGGATCATCTGTGTGTCCTTTCTAATGCGTTGTATCAGTTTGTCTTTATCACGGCATCACAAAACTCGATAGGATTACTACCAGAACTCTGACCTGTCTACATACAATGACTTGCTTAAATTCACATTATACAACGCGTGTTTGTTCGAAGTATTAAATGTTATTTACATTGCTAGGGTAGTTAATTGTTAGGTGTACTGTGTTCTCAGTGAGATTTTTCATGTGACAACAAACGGATTTGAGTCGTGGAGTATTTCGCAATCATGAAATGAAAAATCGAGGCTTTTAAACTAACATTATATATGACGATTCTTAAAATATCATGATCCATGATGACACAAACAATACTGATATAGAGTGAGTCACATTTAACCACCCCCCCCCCCCCCCCCCTTTCTCCCCCCACCCAGGAACGCCCAGGTTTGAGGTTTGAAGTTTGAACAATAGATTAACATCATGGCACACAGATAGTAACCCATAAGTGCTCATTTCTTCTTCCAAGTCCGAAGAAGCTCAGGACAGTGCACAGGCTCTGTAGCACCGGCGAGAATCCTGAAAGGCTTTGGGTAGATTTTTAACTTCAAATTTGTAAAGGGTCAGCGCCGTTAAGCCACTCTTTTTGATTTCCATGTCGTTCTAACGATGCGTTAACCAAGCGGTTCTCAAACAAGAAATACACTTTTTTCGATAGTGTCCAGGGAAGACAACTTAAATTTTAACTTTTAAGTATCTGCATACCTTCCGACACAGCTGTCCCTACTGGTGGCAGAGCACTTATGGTTTATAACTGTGTGCAATGACGCTGGTTTACATCTCCGGACTTTACCTTTACCTTTACAATTGTTAGCCGACTTTACTTGATTATTGCCGCGGCACCCCTGGCATCTGCTCACGGTACCCAGTTTGAGAGCCGCTGCTTTAACGCATCGTTAGCCTGATCCGGTGACGTCAGCAGCACGGCACGTCAGCTTCAGTCGGTCGGGCTTTAACCCTACTCAGTTGGTCATGCATGATCGGAGACATAATGAGGTCGTGTGCATCCTAGGTGATGCAGAAAGAATACGGTATGGAGGGAGATGCGTTACCCTTTTTGATATTTCAACTAGTCGCATATCTGCGAGTCTGCGCCGACAAACATCACACACTGCACCGTGAGAATATAACGAAACAGGATAGCAGGTAAACTCGGATAGAGAGTTTTAGTTGTTCTTCAACTCCTGGACTTTGGTCTTGTTCCAGAATTTGAGTTCACCATGCACATGTTTTACTGATCTGCCTTATCTGTAAGTAGACTGTCGGTCCTGCCTCTTTTGGTAAGTACATTCCGCCTTCGAAGGGAATTAAGTCATCTAACTTCTCTGTGTGAGTTCCTGGTTCCCATTGTGGGGAAAACAAGAATAGACCTGCTGCCTCCCGAGCAAGTATGTCGTAAGAGTCGAAGAATTAGTGACTTCCTTCTGAGTGTGTATACCCGAGAGGCAAGGAACAACCAACTGCTTACAAATAAGCCAGTAAAATGAATATACTCGCAAGAAATATACCCTACCCTGGCATTCCTCCGAAATACGCCGGGCCAAATCAAAGGGAGACCAAAACAAACAGGAAACACTAAGTAAGAAGAGAAAAGACATGCACAAGTAACAACAGGGTGG
>CAJHNH020001589.1:12500-157991 GCA_905116865.2 Candidula unifasciata | reverse complement strand
ACACGATTGTCCAGGACTCACAGCCATATATTAAAACTGAATGTATGTAGCAAGCATAAATTCTTTTTCTTACCCTCAATGACAAAGATATATTGTATAAGATGTTCTTTATTTTATAAAATGCAGTTTTTGCTTCTCCTATTCTGTTTCTGATCTCAGTAATGCATCTTCCATCTGATGTTATCCATGTGCCCAGATACTTGAATTTATGTACTTGTCCCAAAATTACACCATTGACTTTTATTGCACATTTAGGAATAATTCGTTTGTTTGATACCACCATTACTTCTGTCTTCCCATTATTCAAAGTGAGGCCCATTTTTTCACTTTGTATCACCAGAATGTCCATCATTTCCTGTAGTTCTTTCGTTGTTGCTATCAAGACTATGTCGTCGGCATAACGTAAATTGTTTATATTGCGCCCACCAACCACAATTCCGGGCATTTCAATTAAAGATCTCATAATATATTCACTGTATAGTGAAAATAAATCAGGTGACAGTACACATCCTTGTCGCACACCCCTCTTTACGCTCTGAAATGTACCTAAACAGTTGGTAATTCTTATAGCTGCTTTTTGCTGCCAATACATATTCTTTATTATTCGTAGATCTTTTCCATCAATGTTCAATTTTCCTAACAGTTTTATCACTTCTTCATGTTTCACAGTCAAATACTTTTGTATAGTCTATGAAGTACAAACCAGTCTTTACTTCTTTAGCTTTTTCTGACAATGTCCTTAGGATGAATATGGCATTGTTTGTACCTTTTCCTTCTACAAATCCACATTTTCCAGCGCTGATTTCTGGTTTCATTTTGTTTCTTTTTCTTCTCATAATTATTCTCAACAACAAAAAAATCAACCCAGCTGACATACTGAACAGACTCAATGATGTGACCAAACAAGAAGATTCAAACAATCTGAACAACCAAATGACCAACAATGTTTCCATCCAACGTATCAAAACTGTGAATAACCTGACAGGTCAACTATCTGATCACCCCAACCTGTTCATTACCTGACTAAGTTCATTGCCAACTATTTGAATAACACAAAAACTATGTGAATAACTCAACATCCTAACAATATTTAAATAAAAAATAACCAAAGGTCAACTAAAAACAGTGTCATCCACTGTGATTATTTTAGTGGGATATTTTTAAAAGTTGCTAGTGATTCTGCAGAAACGTCAGAAGGAAATGCACCAAACTACTGAAAATAGTAGCACTTTAACCATCAAGATAAAAAGTAATTAGACAAACAGTCAAGTTTGTAAGCGATAGTGTATGCTTTAAAAAAAAAAGAAACAAGAAATATTTGCTTATTTAATTTATTATCAGTGACATCATAATTATTTAGGTAATTATGCGTGTTTTCGTTATAACTTGATAATTATTATGACATCACGAGGGATTCGTTTAGGAAAAAGGGCGGTAAAATAAGAATAAAAAAGAATAGCCTTTTATTGTGTGTATCTGTCTACTTCCTGTCAATATGGCGAATGGATGGTTTACTGTTTTTAACTATGGCAAGTTGTTAGCTGTTGCATTTTCCTCGGTACGTAGACTGGAATGATAAAGTTCTGTCTTCCAGCTACTGAGCTGAGTGCATGGCGTGACACTGTGTGCTGTGGATTTCGATTTGTATGCATTTCGACTGTGCCCACCGTGGTGTGCATACTGAACTGCAGATTCTCTGACGAGTAGCCTGTTGCCAAAGAACTTGTGGTGCCTTATGAAAACAAAACACCCATTGATCTGTTCACACTTTTGTAAGTGCTGCTTCCATTGACGATGAACTGTATTTCTAGGGTCCGACTGTTTTGTGTTGTCATTTCTGACAGCTGCCTTATTGCCTTATACATTTTATTTAGTTGGATTTTCTAACACTTCAGTCTGATTTCATTTTTTTTACATGGAGATTCTGTTTGGTTTTCCCTGGCACACGGAGCAACTATATTGTGACCCATTTTGCTACGAAAGTGTAACGGCGATTACCTGATTACCACCATCATCATGTAGTAGGTCTTTTGCAGAACGTCGCTCTCATCACAGTCTGCCTGAAAGAAACTCGGTCTGTAGCCAGTTCTCCCGCCACATGCACTTTCACACTCAAGGAGTCACTTATATCCTGTGCCCATCTTCGTGTCGGTCGACCCCTGCCCCTCCTTCCTGGTACCATGCCTTCTGCTATAAATGTTTCCAATCCGTCGTGGCGTCCAGTGTCAAAAAAGTACAAGAAGTCAGTAGCACAAGTATTTATCATTGTGAAAAACCACGGCCAGCTCCAGATTTATAAGGCCGTACAGCTCAAACGAGAATTGCCGTTCTTGTGCAAGAATTGAGTCCCTCTGCGTCCACAGTTTTTATCGATGAGATGTATACACAAATTAAACTACAGTTTCATTAATTTTCGACATATTTTTTAGAACTATACGTCATTTTTAAGGTAAATAAGTGTGCCAATTAAATATAACAATAAAGGCTCTTACAGACAAACAAAAATGCTTTTGCTACAGTCAACATGAACATAAACATCAGTAACGTTTAGATGTAAATTAAAAGTTGTTCCAGCAAAAGTAAAGAAATATCAGTGCTAACTCTTTGATTCTAATATTTTATTGTTGCATCAGAGGAGCGGCGGGGGGTAGGGGGCACCATTTATGCACAGTCAATATGAAAGCAATAGTTTTCTTCAAACACAAGATAGTTTGCACATGACAGCTGTCGATATTCTCCAGATATGGCTTCTAAATTACCTGTTTGTATTATCCCTAAAAGTAAGATTTCTACATTTAAAGTAGAAAAGTAATAAACAGCCAGTTCCTAAAAATCCGAACTACTGACTAGAAACAGTGACACTGGCACACACATCACAACACGACTGTCTCCCGTGAATTACAATTAAAATTGCTGTAATCTAACAGCTTGTATGTCCACTTTACAATATCCGCTTGTCGATTTGTAATACGAATACAGTCGAAACACAGAAGTTTGTAAGCATATTATAATGTCACAAAATGCAACATGGAAACGCTTGCAGTAACCTATTTTTGAGGGGACTCAGCCAAAATGTGCCGTGATTCAGTTGTCAGGGCCAATTAGAGAAGGGCGTGTGAGAAACATCCACCAAACGACACCGCACCATCCACAACTGCTGACCCTAACCCAAACCCACCTACGCCCAGTCTAGGTCCTCCTCCCCAGCATGAAAACAACAAAAAAATCAAACCCAATTACACAGGAAAATACAAAAATAGACACTACCCACAGCTGCAAATAACTTTATTCTCCTAAATGCCCGCCCCCAAATGCACACCAAAACAAGCACTCACAAAATTGCACGACAATTGACCACAGCGGTAGCGACCTCTCTGCCCCGATTTTGGAACACCCCTGAGATATTAGATTGTCACGTGACCTAAGGTTTGGGAGAATTTAAAAAAAAAAAAACCAGAACCAAAAGTTAGAATCAACTGATATATTTTGCTGCATCAAATGCCACTTTGTTCACCTAAACAACCTAAACAATAAATTGGTTAGTATAGCATAAATAATAAAACTACAAACATTTGAACATCTGCCCGGCTAGCTCAGTCGGTAGAGCATGAGACTCTTAATCTCAGGGTCGTGGGTTCGAGCCCCACGTTGGGCGACTTTTTTTTTTTTTTGGACGGAGAAGTGAGGAACTTCTGTGTGCTCTTTCTAATGCGTTGTAAATCTTTGAGGCTGTTGTGTGTTATCTCCTCTAACTAGAACATGTGAAATAACTTATGAACTCTAAATTCTTTGCTATAAGAAAAAAAAAAAAACTGCTTCTGCGGCCTGGAGTGGCTTATTTCGTATAGTAGAATACATATGTTCGTCAGTTAAATAGTAATACTGCACATTGTACAGTATACTGCAAAAAAAAAATATGAACTCTATAGTATTTCTAATGAGTTATGTGACAAAAATGTTATGGGGAATAATCATAAGAATAAGAAACAAGATTTAACCAGAAATTAGCGAAGAACTGTGTGGATTTGTAGAAGGAAAAGGTAAAAACAATGCCATTCACATCCTCAGGACCTTTTCAGAAAGAGCTTTAGACGCAAAAAAAAAATAAATAAAAGCGATCTTTACCTATGCTTCATTGACCATGCGAAAGCATTTATTTGATTGTGTGAAACGTGAAAAAAGTAACAAACTATAGGAAAAGTTTAACATTGATGGAAAAGATTTAATATGTATAAAGAACATGCATTTGCAACAAACAGCAGCTTTAAGACTTAATTACCATTTTGGAACATTTCAGAGCATAAAGAGGGGAGTACTACAAGGATGTATACTATAACCTGATTTGTTTTCATTATACTTGAACTTCTTATTCTTTTCTTCTGGAAAGATAAAACGGGCCTCATTTTGAATAATGGGAAGACATAAGTAATGGTGATTTCCCAGGAAAGAATAGTGCTTAAATGTATACTAAAAGTCAAAGGCATTATTTTAGGACACGTTCAGAAATCTGAGTACTTAGGCACATGGATAACATCCGATGAAAGATATATCACAGATATAAAGAACATAATAAGACAGACCAAAACTGCCTTTTATAAAATACACATTTTATGCAATAAATACATGTCATTGAAGGTTATGAAACAAATTCTCGAATGTTGTATAAACAGTCATTTTTAACATATGGCAGTGAGTCATGGACAATTACCAAAAAAGCCGAACAATATTTTGAGGCCGCGGGGATGTGGTTTTACAGAAGAACCTTTATAACTCCTTGAATGGGAAGAGTAACCCAGATGTTTTGAAAGAGGCGAGTGCTCAAAGACAACTTAATCACAAACATCAGAAAGAGACAGTCATCATTTTTTGGTCATATTATGAGTAGAGGGAGAATGAAACATGTTGTGACCACTGGAAAAATGTGTGTATAGAGAGACAGATGAAGACAGCGTAAGAAGATTCTTGACAGCCGTTTGTCATGGCATGTAGGGGTGTCAGCACACGAACTTCTCTTCTTCTTCTTCGCGTTCACCAGCTGTAAACTCTGGTGGAAAGTTCTGATTGTTCATCCACTTTTGGACTGCAGTCCTGTTCCAAAACCGGAGTGTTGCGTGCGCATCCGTTTTAAATATCTGAGTCATTTGTATGCAGACTGAAGACTGCTAGCTCCTTTCCTCTCAGGCAGATGTACTCCTACTTCGAAGGAAGCTCCCTATTAGTCAACTCTTACGACATGCTTTTGGGTAGGCAGTGGGTCTGTTTTTGTTGTCCCTATAATAGGGCCCCGAAACACACATGGGGAAGTACACGAACTGATACACCCAGTTGCGGATCGCAGATTACGGAGAGGCATAATCGCCCATGTCACTCGGCAACACACTTGATGATTATACAATTAATAAATAAGCCATGGAAAATTTAAAAAATTAAAAATAATTGATAGGCATAAAAAGCCATTATCGAAATATAGAAATCTATCTATCTATCTATCTACTTTTACCCCACGAGGACATCACACAAGCGATAAACACCCGATGACATAAAGTGCCACCATGCGGATGAGGATCACTGTGGAGAGGTCCAAATGCACGCTGACTAGCACTAACTATTGTCATTCTGTAAAGGCGTCAAATGTCTTTAATATTGTCAGTCCATGTTTTCATAGCCGTCCTCTCGGATCAGAGATGTAATGCCTGAGACGGTATTTGACATTGCCGCATTCTGACGACTTGGGCGAAAAACCACTTGATCTGCTGTTTCTCGCAAGATGTCGTTCCCACAGTCTGATATATTAAATGGGATGAATTCAAGTTTGTTGATAATGTGCGTCTTCTTTTGCGGTTGCCCTGAGTTTAATTGAGTCAAGAATTACCCTCACAGCACTCAGTGTAGATGCGCTCCTTCCCCATCTTCAGCAGCCAGCACAGAGTACCATTACTAATGGTACCAGTCGTAATCTGGTTATATGTTCGTCTTGCCTTTCCTCTGAGAATAGTGTGCCGGCCAGACCCTCTAGTCACACCTAGGTGTATCATTCTCTTCAGTACATAAAAATCCAGTTTCTCTTCTGACTGCGTTACTTGTTCCCAAAGGGCCCTGAACAACACGTGTAGCTTATCGTGTATCAATTCACCATTCAGTGGAGTAGATGCAGCCAATCTGTCTGCCTGTTAATTCCCTACCACGCCGGTCAGCCCTTAAAATGGTGACTGGCATGTTGTGTTTGTGGTTTACATCTAGGCTGTGACATCTGCGCCTTTTGGCCCAACACATCTGATTTAAGCAAACGCCTGACTAGTTAACCTTTCACGACATGCTTGTTAGGGTGGCAAACTAAAACGTCGAGTAAAGGCACACATAGCTTAATACTGTCCGAGGAGAAGGGCGCTGCAGGGAGTTACCAGATTATCTGGCCAACGCTCAACACTCGAGGGAAAGGCGAGATGGATGTACAACAGTTAGTTACTGGTACCATCAGAATTGGAACTCTTTGCTTGCTGCCGAAGATGGGAACGGCGCGCTTATGGGAGTGTCCCGAGTGCTGTGATGTCGATTCCTTATTCAACATTTAATAACATTCAGCATATAAGTAAGTGTCGTTTCATTGCACACCAGCTTTCAATGTAATCGAAGAAATCAAGTAACAGTGCTTTGCTGCATAATTAGACTACGTCATTCTAGCTCGGAATGGCGACTCAAAGATTCAAGGATGAGACACAGCATTGATATCAATTATAAGCAAAGTAAGTCGGGTAAAGGACCCTTTTCACCCCTGTGGCGCCTCTGGTGCTTCCCCAAACATTACCTTTTACCCATTTTAGGAGGGGTCGACGATTTGGAAGCCCTGGTCGACTTTGATGGGGGCAAAAATCTACCTCGATACATTCTTTGGCGTGTTTTGTGAAAAGATGAAAACTGGAGTAGGTTGGAAAGTAGAAGAGGAAAAGAGGCTGTGAATATTGTGACAGGAGATATTGAACAGTTATTATAACATTAAAGATTACTTTTGCACAAATAACTGCCAGCCCATGAGACAAAGGGCGGTAGTTAAACATAGTTTCCATTGTATGGACTGTCAGAAAAATAGTCTTCATCGCTAACATCATTAGTTGTCAGTGTATAACATAAGGTGATGGTGATGTGCCGATTCTTGTTTCTGCCTTTGAATCTGGCTGGTGATTTTGCTGCTAAAGTCTGTCACTGCTGGTATGCTGCTGCTTCTGCTGATGCTGTTGCTGGTTCTTCTTCTTCCTCTTCTCCTCCTCCTCTCTTCTTTTTCTTCTTTCTTCTTCTTCTTCTTCTTCTTCTTCTTCTTCTTCTTCTTCTTCTTCTTCTTCTTCTTCTTCTTCTTCTTCTTCTTCTTCTTCTTCTTCTTCTTTTTTTCTTCTTCTTCTTCTTCTTCTTCTTCTTCTTCTTCTTCTTCTTCTTCTTCTTCTTCTTCTTCTTCTTCTTCTTCTTCTTCTTCTTCTTCTTCTTCTTCTTCTTCTTCTTCTTCTCCTCCTCTCCTCCTCCTTCTTCTTCTACTCTACCTCCTCCTCCCTTTTCTTCTCCACCCCCGTCTCTGCAGTCATTCTAACGATATCCACCCCCCCCCCACACACACACGCACACACACACAGACACACACATATATACACACACAGAAACACAAACAAATGGTAGCTGTCTGTCGAGCATTGTGATCGCCACCTATTATATATTCCAACCAGGAAGTGACATGGTGGTCTTGGCCTGATCTCTCCATAACTACAGTGGAAGTGATGTGCAGGCCGCCACAATGGAAGTGTCCAGTGTCAAGGATTCCTCTCACAGACAGAAGCTGATGCGTCGCCTGAAAACTTGGTGGTAGGTCATCGGCGTGAACCATTGCTAGTCTGTCAGCTTCTGGTAGATGGTAGGTCATCGGCGTGCAGCATTGCTAGTCTGTCAGCTTCTGGTAGATGGTAGGTCATCGGTGTGCAGCATTGCTAGTCTGTCAGCTCCTGGTAGATGGTAGGTCAACGGTGTGCAGCATTGCTAGTCTGTCAACTTCTACTAGATGGTAGGTCATCGGTGTGCAGCATTGCTAGTCTGTCAGCTCCTGGAAGATAGTAGGTCATCGGTGTGCAGCATTGCTCGTCTGTCAGCTTCTGGTAGATGGTAGGTCATCGGTGTGCAGCATTGCTAGTCTGTCAACTTCTATTAGATGGTAGGTCATCGGTGTGCAGCATTGCTCGTCTGTCAACTTCTGGTAGATGGTAGGTCATCGGTGTGCAGCATTGCTCGTCTGTCAGCTTCTGGTAGATGGTAGGTCATCGGTGTGCAGCATTGCTCGTCTGTCAGCTTCTGGTAGATGGTAGCTCATCGGTGTGCAGCATTGCTCGTCTGTCAGCTTCTGGTAGATGGTAGGTCATCGGTGTGCAGCATTGCTCGTCTGTCAGCTTCTGGTAGATGGTAGGTCATCGGTGTGCAGCATTGCTCGTCTGTCAGCTTCTGGTAGATGGTAGGTCATCGGTGTGCAGCATTGCTAGCCTGGCAGCTTCTGGTAGATGGTAGGTCATCGGTGTGCAGCATTGCTCGTCTGTCAGCTTCTGGTAGATGGTAGGTCATCGGTGTGCAGCATTGCTCGTCTGTCAGCTTCTGGTAGATGGTAGGTCATCGGTGTGCAGCATTGCTAGCCTGACAGCTTCTGGTAGATGGTAGGTCATCGGTGTGCAGCATTGCTCGTCTGTCAGCTTCTGGTAGATGGTAGGTCATCGGTGTGCAGCATTGCTCGTCTGTCAGCTTCTGGTAGATGGTAGGTCATCGGCGTGCAGCATTGCTCGTCTGTCAGCTTCTGGTAGATGGTAGGTCATCGGTGTGCAGCATTGCTCGTCTGTCAGCTTCTGGTAGATGGTAGGTCATCGGTGTGCAGCATTGCTAGTCTGTCAACTTCTACTAGATGGTAGGTCATCGGTGTGCAGCATTGCTAGTCTGTCAGCTTCTGGTAGATGGTAGGTCATCGGTGTGCAGCATTGCTAGTCTGTCAGCTTCTGTTAGATGGTAGGTCATCGGTGTGCAGCATTGCTCGTCTGTCAGCTTCTGGTAGACATACGTTAGTTTATGATGTGTGTCTGTGTATGTATGTGTGTAAGTAAGGGAATCAATATGTAAATGGCCGTGTAATCGTGTGCGCAGGCATTTACCATCCGCGCTTATGTGTTTTATTGCTCAATATTTATATTAGACATATTGTTATATGAACATGACATGCTTTATTGATAAAACACAATTGCTGTGTGACAGATGAGTATTTGGACGGACCTGTGCTCCCATTTGTGACATATTGAAAATAAAGTCTTTCGTTCGTTCTTTCGTGTATGTATGTGTGTGTTTTGGTTTTGTTTTTGTTAACGTGTCAGCTGTATTACTGTGTGTAAGTGTATCGTGCGAATGTAATTTATGTATGTGTGGCAATATCTTGAAGCGGACTAGCTTAGCCTCTGTTTACTTTGTTTAACTGACTGAATTACTGTGTCGTTAAATACAAGTTTGTCTAAAACGTTTGTCACAAGCACGGACAGTCTGAAAAGCTCTGTCCAAAGGTGTAAATGCTGACTTTTCCAGTGGTGCACTGATTGAACCCATCTAGTACTGTTCCTCTCATAGGTGCTTTCTTGTTACCTCCACATCCAAATACAACTTTACTCCGCCTTTTATGCTATTTCATCTACCATCACACTTCCTGCAGATATATCCTGTTCAAGGTAACAGCTTCCTCTACTCTTGAGCAGTCCTGTAAAGTAAAGGCGGCCGGCATGATGCTGACCACATCACCAACCGAATGCTGATTTACTATAAAATTATAGCACTACATGCCCCATACGCCAAAAGCGTCTAAAGGGTCTTTTGTTTATCTAACATATCGTAATAACGACAGACACTCTTATCTACCCAATTCTTCTGTCACCGCCAGGAGACGCCATACATCATCCAGAGTCTCAGGTCCTGGGTGTTCCCACGGCGAGGGCATCGTCTGCTCCCAGCTGGAGGTGCCGAGTGTGGTCCTGCTCAACACCAGCTGCAACATGTCCAGACCCGCGGACCTCTTCAACAGATACCCGGATGCCTTCACGAAATCTTTGGCCGACGAAGGAATTCTGACCTACAGGTGGTAGAGCTGTTTGTACTTCTTTGGATTCCGTACTGGTTTCTTGTCTGTCATTGTAAACATTTCACGTGTCTGTGCTGGAGTTGCTTGTGGTTGCTTGATTGCTGCTGTGGACGTTAGATCTGCTCCTAAATGGGCGTTAATCACATTGGGCTATGGTTTTTAGCAAGGCTGTGATAAATTCGCCTTTCGGCCCAGCTCATCCGATTTCAGCATTATAAATTATTGACTTTTATAAGATCTTGTTAAGTGGTATTGTTCCTTCCTCGCTTTCCTAACGGAGTCCGAGAACCTACACAAGGAGCTTGATTGACCGACTGATTGACTGATTGATTGGGAGCAGTGGTAGAGTAGTCATTAGACGCTTCCTTACCGATCCGGAATTCTTGTGGTTCACTGATTTCTGCAAATGGCCTTGGCTCTCTAGTCGGCCCAGCCTAAAATAGGCGCCTGAAAATGATGTCTGCGTGATGCTGACCACATCATCAGTCGACTGTTGATTGGTCAATAACAATATGGGTATAGCAATTGTTGAGCAGTATAAAGAGTTCTTTACCTACTTTACTTACTTACTAATCCATTGACTTATAAACATCTGGAAATGTAAACTAGACTTGCTGATCATATTTCAGAATGAGACATTGAAGCAGAACTTTCCAAACTTTTCATGATAGTTACCCACTTTTCAGGCAAACATAATCGCGATACAATAGATCACTCTACTACCAACCCAGAGGTTATACTAACCCCTTATAAAAGATACGGACACATTATGTTAAGGATTTACGTTCGCGTGAGACACCTTCACACTGAAGCCGACCTACTAATGTTCCGCGACGCAGTTTGGAAAGCTCCCCAATAAAGAGACAGGGGTATGGGGAAACGGGACTAAAGCATGGAGATCGGGATAATACGATGCCAGACTGGGACGGGGGTTTAATATTATTCAGTGTTAGTGAATACATTTGGTGGTACTTTGCCTTTGGAGTTAACAAATCTGGCTGAAAGAGGGATCGTGCTGCATTAGCAACACATTGCCTTTAACAAATCTGGCTGAAAGAGGGATCGTGCTGCATTAGCAACACATTGCCTTTACAATACTGCCCAGGCTTTGTGCCACGAAGAAGAGGATTCAGCCCCCCCCCCCCCCCACCCACCTCAAAGGAGTCTGCAGCCCAGGTTTACGATGCACTGTGTGATTGGAAAAGTGCACGACTATAAAAAGTGGAAAGCTTAACTGTGACAAAGAATTAAAAATTGAGCCTACATATCTGCAGCAATCCGGTGAGCAAGATTCCGGTCCTGTCTGTGTGTCATGGCTTCCTGGACTCGGAGCTACTTGCCGCCAACTCTAGCTTCCAAGATGAACGGCGCTACAGGGTAGGTCATATAGCTGATTGTCTTTTGTGTTGGTGCAAACAATCCCAGATAAACAGCGCAATGTACGGGGCACACCATGGGAAAAAACAGACAGGGAATCACCAGACAGGCACAGACTGAAAATAAATAAAATAAGGACACGAGGATTTCCAAAAGAAACCCTGAGACACCTCCGTATTGAGACAGGCCACGGGTACTGGATTATATTCCATCCGTGACATTGAAAGGATTGAACAGAAAAAAATATAATGGTAGACTAGACGGCGAGTACCATGTGACAAAAGTCGACGAGGACCATGATGACGATTGACTGTCTTTCTTCTTATATTCCATGCATTGTGGCATTGATAGTCACGTCTGTCAACACCTGTCTCGTGTACTTACAATCATTTCTGACACAGATGTTCCTCCATACTATGATGTCAAACTGTCCAGCATCTTCTCTCTCGGTCTTCTTCTGCTCCTCTTCCACTCCAAACATTGCTACCGTCACGATGTATTCTTGTTACTTCTTTCTCACGATGTGACTAATTAGTGAAAGCTCTCTCTGCTGCTGTATACGCTATAGGGTATTTCAGGGAACTGTTTTGTGTGTGTCTAAGATCAAATCAGATCTACTCGTGACCTTAGAGATAGGTCCTAAGGCTGCATGTATCAGCTCTAGCCATGAATCAACCGCAGCCATGTATTAACCACCGCCATAGGCCAACTCCAGCCATAGGTCAATCCCAGCAATGGGTCAATCCCATAGGACACAACCCCCCCCCCCCATTTTCCTCAATTTCACCCCCATTTGTGGCCCACCACTAAGGGCTCAAGCCCACTCACCACACCCTCATGTTTTCTGTTTGTCGGCAGCCCTGCCACTATCTTGATAATTCAGACGTTGGCGTCTGTAGCCTACTCGTTACAAACGCGATCTATAATTCCGAGCTACCCGGTTTTTTTCAGGCTGCAAGCAATTTGGCAACAGACCCTTTTGCAATGATTTTGACAATTGTATCGGAAGCCGACTGACTAATGAGCGATGGTAAACTGCCGAACATACAATTGCCTAGTACAATTACAAACAGTTAAACAATTTTGGGGATGGTTTGGAAAAGTCTTGTAAAGGACACACAATTAACTTTCATCTACAATAGTTCTTTTCCTTCTTCTTAGTTTCGTTCACCGGCTGTAATTTCCTGCGGAATATTCTGGTTGTTGGTCTATCTCCGGACGTCCATTATTCCAGAACTTGAGTTGTGCGTACACAACTGTTTTGCAGATCTGGCTTATATGTATGCAGACGGCTGGTTTCTTGCCTCTTAGACAAATGAACTCCGACTTCGAAGGAAACACCTCTATTCAGTCGCCTTCTACTAAGTGCTTGTTAGGGGGCAGAGGTGCCCCCCCCCCACACACACACACACACAAATGGGGCCCGTCAACCCACACTGGTTATACACTAAAACGTGTATTCTTTTTGCCGTGTTATACCTGGCACAGAAGAGCATCCAGCACCTGTCTCGCGACAAGCAGGAGAACTACCTGCGCCTGTTCTCGACCCAGTACCCCCTGGAGCCGTTGGTGGATGGACTGCCGGGTTCCGTGTGGCTGGAGTGTGTGGAGCCCACACTGTGTATCCTCAAAGCCCTGCACTCGCTCAAACGACGGAAGTCCAACCTGAGCCTGAGGAAATGTGCCATGTCTGTAGTTGACAGGTAAGAGATTTAAAAAAAAAATTATACTTTACTTACTATTGTCCTGCCTGCAGATTTAATGTTGTTATATATTAACTCATACATCAAAAGTGCTAGTCTTACTCCATGTGTACCTTGATGTAATTATTTTAGTCCCGAATACTGGCTGCTTCAGATTAGATGACATAATACTGGCTGCTTCACATTAGATGACATGATACTGGCTGCTTCACATTAGATGACATGATACTGGCTGCTTCACATTAGATGACATGATACTGGCTGCTTCACATTAGATGACATGATACTGGCTGCTTCACATTAGATGACATGATACTGGCTGCTTCACATTAGATGACATAATACTGGCTGCTTCACATTAGATGACATAATACTGGCTGCTTCACATTAGATGACATGATACTGGCTGCTTCACATTAGATGACATAATAATATCATCATTAGAACATCTTAAAACTTGAGGGGTTATTAACGAAAGTCATGCACCGGTAAAAAAAACTATAGATGGATTAATCTTACGCGTGAGTAAGATATTCACTGCTACCTGTACGGGAGTATATACAAACACCTGGCTGTAAGTTACTTACTTACTTAGTCGCTCCTATTCTACCTTGGGTTGTAGAGGTTTGCCCGAGAAATCGCCAGACTTTATCAGTAGTTTTCGTTCTGGCGTTTTCCATTCTAGTCCTCTGTCAGTAAGGGACTATAAGATTGTGTCTTCTCAGCGGACCCTGTGCCGTTTGGAGGTCATTTCCCTCTTGATTTCACAAGTGACCCTCCCAACTTTCAACGAAACTGATTTATTCCACATAACATTGTTGAGTAGCTTTCACTTTCTCTTTCCTGATCTTTAAATCTTGGCCTCACATCTTCTATTTAGTGTTACGATTATCTCCAAATATAATGACATTATTGACTTGGTTAAGCACTTTCGCTTCTACAGTAATATCATATCTTATTATATTTTGATTTGATATACTATTATTTTGTTGGCTGGTTGGATGACTGTTTGATTTGTTGGCTGGTTGGATGACTGTTTGATTTGTTGGCTGGTTGGATGACTGTTTGATTTGTTGGCTGGTTGGATGACTGTTTGATTTGTTGGCTGGTTGGATGACTGTTTGATTTGTTGGCTGGTTGGATGACTGTTTGATTTGTTGGCTGGCTAGATGACTGTTTGATTTGTTGGCTGGTTGGATGACTGTTTGATTTGTTGGCTGGTTGGATGACTGTTTGATTTGTTGGCTGGTTGGATGACTGTTTGATTTGTTGGCTGGTTGGATGACTGTTTGATTTGTTGGCTGGTTGGATGACTGTTTGATTTGTTGGCTGGTTGGATGACTGTTTGATTTGTTGGCTGGTTGGATGACTGTTTGATTTGTTGGCTGGCTAGATGACTGTTTGATTTGTTGACTGGTTGGATGACTGTTTGATTTGTTGGCTGGTTGGATGACTGTTTGATTTGTTGGCTGGCTAGATGACTGTTTGATTTGTTGGCTGGTTGGATGACTGTTTGATTTGTTGGCTGGTTAGATGACTGTTTGATTTGTTGGCTGGTTGGATGACTGTTTGATTTGTTGGCTGGTTGGATGACTGTTTGATTTGTTGGCTGTCTGGTTTGTTTGAGTCCAGCTGGTAGGCTGCTTGGCTTCTTTGCTCATAATCCCCTATGCGACTCAAAGTGTTAGTTCTGAAAAAGAGAACAATATAGCTGGAAGAGCTTTGTACTGCAATCACAGGGGTACATATAAATAAAAGGCAGGTTTGTTTTTTAAAGAACAAGGAGGGAACTGAAAAGTGAAATTAAAAAGATGGGTGAAACATGAGGTGAGCTGCATGCGATACCAAAAGATCGGACGGCTTCGTGTAAACTGGCTAAAGGTCTATGCTCAGCTGGGAAGGGGGAGGGGGGAAGCAGAAGAAGAAAGTCTAATTTATTTAGGATCACGTTATAGAACTCTCTTTGTTTCCCTAAAAGAAAAGACTGGCACTGGAAGTTCCAGCTTCATCACACCACATACAGGATAGGCAGCCGCAGTGGCGTGGTGGCTAGGCGCTCCCCTGTCGGGCCGAAGGTCTGGGCTTGAAATCCCCACTAGTTTTCTTTACTTTCTTTTTTCCTCTTATGTTTGACCTAGACTAAAATTGGTACCGGGTAATGATCTGGGAAGTAAAGGCAGTCGACGTGATTTTGACCGCGTCACCCATTGAGTGCCGATTAGTCTATAAATAAATAAATGAATAAATAAATAAATAAATAAATAAATAAATACAGGTCTAGGACCCAATGCCTGATGTAGCGAAGGTGTGACACGGGTCCTTCACTTACATGATATACAGACAGACAAAGACGAGTTATAGGCTGCCACAGTTCCTCCACTGTTTCAGGTACTTAACTGTACAGAAACTACAACCCCGTCACCAGGGGGCGGCACAAACAAAAACTTTTGTGAAGGGGGCTTAGCCTCATACATTTTCTATGGGGCTAGGCCTCACAAGGTACCTGTCTCGCTTAAGTGCTCAATAATAAAAATCATTATCATATAGCATTTTTTTGTGTGCAGAACGTCGCTTTTATCTGCTTGAAAACAAACTCGGTCTTTCACCAGCTCTCCAGCATTTTCCTACCCACGGTGGCAGTCACTTATATCATGTGCCCATCTTCGTGCTGGTCGGCCCCTGCCCCTCTTTCCCTCTTTCCTGGTAACATATCTTTTGCTATTATTCTTTCTATTCCCTGGTAGCGCTTGAATGGCCAAAAAATGTCGGTTTCCGAGACAATATGCTGTTTACTGGCTACTTCTCCTTGATCTTCGGATATTTTGGGACGTCTGTATGTCTTTTCTTCTTTGTCCATGATAATTTAGGAATCTTTCTATAGTATTTAAGCTCAGATTTTCTTCCTTAATGACTACGAGAGAGTTCACGAATCATAACCATGTGTTGCTACATGAAAGATGCATGCATGCCCACAAAGTTTACGCCTTGATTTCCTTGCTGGTTCTTTAAACACAGACTGTTAATAATGTAATAATAATAATAATAATAATAATAATAATAATAATAATAATAATAATAATAATGTCCGGAATGGCAAATAACTCTAATGTTCGAAATAATATATGTATAAACCAAAAGTTAAAAAGAAAATATCTACATATGGTTGGGGAGGGGTAGCTTAGCCCCTCTAACAACTACATGGATGGGAGTCTCCCCCACCTCCTCCTCCCCACCCCAATTAGTTGGGTAGGGTGGGTTCCAGCGTCCCTGTCTTTGACAGAGACCGGGGAAGGAAAGGGTTCTGAAACTGTAAGACCAAGACAACTGTAAATTAGGATGCGTGTGACTTGCTTTGTGACCACAGTCTGATAATGTTTTCGTCCAGTAACGCAGCGGGCCATGGCGACTTCCAACACCTGCCTCACTTGTTTAACCATCTGTTCCATGGCCAGCCTCACAGGCTGATGCGGATGCAGTTCCTGGCTCTAGAAGGTGTACTGGGCTTGCAGCTCAGGAATAACCAGGTGCATTTTCGTATGTGTATGTGTGTGTATGCGCGCCGGCACACGACGGTTACCAGGTAGCCTGCAGTTAATTATGGGTAATTGTATCCTACATCCTAGAAAGACTTTAGCCGAAACGTTATTTTTTATATGTTTCTTTGACTTGTAGAGCTCCGTGATAACGTTAGAGTATGCACTCATGAAAAGAATTAATTATCCGTATCAGAAGGAGACAGTTTACATTCTTTAGACATATCATCAGGGTTTTCTTTTCTGGCAGTACGGAGTACCTCCCCATTTTTTAATCAATTAAGACATCATTCCAACTCCCCTTCTTCTATGCTACTGTAATGGACACTTTGTGTTGAATTCCAGCACCTCTGTTGAGAGTACCGGCACCTTCTTATTATTTAAAAAAAAGTTTTGCGAGTCATGATGAGAAACCTGGAGTACATCATGACGGTGGCGAGGTTAGAGATGAAAAGAGGAAGATGTAGACTGACAGAGAAAGATGCTGGACAGTTTGACACCGTGGCATGGTCAGAAATGGCTTGGCTTTTTATACCCCACCAGGACATCACACAAGCGATAAACACCCGATGACACAAAGTGCCACCATGCGGATGAGGATCACCGTGGAGAGGTCCCAGAAACCGCGTTCAGGCATTTGGCCATAATGGTCCTGAAAAAGACGTATTGTTAGTGTAGACACGACTACCAACGCCTCGTACAAGGAATAAGAAAATAAATGTGTTTAACATCATTGTGTATAATATTTAACCGTTTTGCCCGAATTCAAATAATATTTGATGTGAGAAAAAAAAAAAAACGTCCTGAAAAAAAGACGTATTGTTAGTGTAGACAGGTAGAGTTTCAAGGAATAATAAAGATGGTATGGGGGGGGGGGGGGGATTTCAAGGGGGTGAAATGTCATGTTTACAGTTTTAATAGGGTAAAACGCTGGCCCAAGTTATACCCTGTCTCTTCTTCTATTTGTAAAGCTTTTAAATAATGCTAAAAGTTGTATGTCTTCCATTTTTAGAACTTTATCAGTCAAGTCACAAGTAGTAGTAATAACATGTTTAACCCTCTTGGTTATAACTGGGATACAAAGAGTGTTAATTGATTTTTCAGAATATATTTTGCTGCTTTGTAAATCATATAGGCCTAATCATTTCTTTCAGGCGTTTATTAGAATTTCGCAATACAATACGTGTGTTTCTTTTGTGTAGCTACTTAATTATGTTAGATATTGTTTGTGTCTTACTTTTGTGCATGTCTATCAGGTTAGATTTTTGTCCCATAAGATGTTGTAGTGTATGTGTGTGAAATGTCTACCACTTTAGATGCTGTATGTGTCTTACTTTTGTGAATGTCTATCACCTTAGATTTTTGTCCCATAAGATGTTGTAGTGTCTGAAATGTCTACCACTTTAGATGCCGTATGTCTTCCTTTTGTGAACTGTTTCCTTTTGTCACGCAAGATGTTGCACGTGTCTTCACCCTCGTCTCTGCTCCTCGCAGAATTACCTCCACGAGCTCCAGGGAGGCCGGCATCAAGTCCAAGCTGTCACAGATGTCCAAAGAAGACGCCGCATTCGCCAGTATCGCCCATATGATGTCCGCGACTTGTTGGGGCGAGCAGAACACCATGAGAACACCTTTGAATCAAGAGAGATCGTCAACAACTTTGATTATCGTGCCAGGAACATCCCAGGAATTTAAGAGCAGCAACTGGTCTCCCTCAGAACTGGGGTTCAATGCAGAGAACAATGTGGCGCTAAATCTACTCCAAGATTTCATTCTATATGTCGGTTTATGTTACACAGGACTCGCAGTTTATTCTCTGACTCCATCCTGTGCAACTGTTTCAATATCATGAATGGAATCCAGTCTAACCCTTTTGGCCCTTCTCATGAATGATCGTCTCAGGGGTTCTTTTGGACGTTCTCGTTTCCTAAATCCATGTGTTTCCCTTTCAAGTGTCTGTTTTGGTGATTCTCTGCTTGATTTTCCTCAGGATGTGTCCAACATAGTGCCACCTTCTTTGTCTTATAACTGTTGATACCCAAATGTATCTCTTATTTCTGCATCTTTCTTGAATTCAGTAAATTTAATGTTCACCAATTTTCTCAAGTATACATCTAAGAACACTGTTAGTAATTGAAGTATTGCCTCTCTCTGGCTTCTATTTGATTTCATACATAAATTAAATGAGTTTAAATGTTTTTATACCAGAGTGGCAAACCAAATTCACAATTTTGCAAATCAAACTGATCACTTTGTAATTCTAGTTCACTACTTCACATACCAAAGTCACATCTTTTACAAAACAAAGTCAGATTTGCAAAAAGATAAATTTGATTTGAAAAAAGGTGAATTTGGCTTGCCAATCCTCTATAAGATGGTCTAGTTTTCTGAATAGACGTTTTTGCATTCCGCTGTGCTAAACTTGTCGGATGTTAGTCTTGTTCTGCCTCTTTTCCCCTCAAACTTTTCGCTGTCTTGACATGCTTCAGTTTCCTTCTTCTCATGATGTGACCAAAGAATGTAGACTGTCACTCTTTGACGCAGGAAATCAGTTGTGACGACAATCGTGACTTGTTGTTGAGTAGACTTCCACAACCTAACCCACCACGAACTTACAATGAAACCATAATCACCGTAAGGCAGATTTTCAAGGGAAAGTAGAGAATTTACAATGGAGCCCTCAGATGGGAGAGTGACAGCATAAACAAAAAGGACACTGCAGTCCTGAAGCACACCTACACAAGATAAGCATAAGAGAATCTGTCACCTGTGATTGTGGAGCAGAAAGCCAACTCCTGAGCGTGTACTGCCTCAACTACTCCCGGTTATGCATCTGACCCAAATGGAGCTTCATTACAAGACAAGCTGAGGGGAACCCACAGCGACCTTAGACGCACCACCATGTTTGCGACCAAAACGAGACTGAATGATAAGCATGGCTGATAACAAATTCAGTAGACAAAGAAGTAATTTTCAGATACTTCTTACAATTGTGACTGTTTATCCATCTCTCAATGTTAATTTCCCAATTGTATCACTGTATACATTTTAATCTCTTCTTTTGACCCATGTATTTGGTTGATTTTACTTTCATGAAATACGACCTATTTTTCTGTATATCAAAATATCTGGAGACGCAATATGATTTTCTAATTGCTTGTTAACTGCCTAGGCTTCTGCACCACACAGCAAGGTTGAGTATATTTCTTGTTCTCTTCCGCCTTGTACCTCAGCGAAGTGTCAGGGGGAGATGTAACATTCATTGCTGAGCTCTGTCAAGAGCCTCAGATGTTCATTTCTGTAAGGCTGTTCTTAATTCCATATTTTCTGAAGTCTTCCACTCGCTCTATACCCGTTGTAATGTTTCAGTGGGGCTCCCTGTTAGACATTCTTATTAGGTATCCATAACATTTTAAAATTCTCATTCTGAGTTACTCATTTCTCTAGATGTTAATAATTTATGATGTTGAGAATATATTCACATTCTCGAACTCCTAACATCACCCATTATTACATGATTGTATACTTGTTAGTTCAATAACAATAATAAAGGTAACAGAGGACAGACAGGTGGAGGGTAAACCCACATGAGTGACTACAGAATGCTCGACATGATACTTATGTCAAAACATCTCAAAGACAGATGTGTCTGTACGTTGTCTTTAGAAAACTGTGCTGATACTACTAGTTAAGCTGCACACTGTGCACCTTTTTTTTAGTATATGTATAAAACAAAGCAGGAAAGAAAAGGCAGAACAGAGAGATGAGTGGAGGCGGGTGATATTTGCAGCAATGAACCTCAAGGGCTCTGAATGCTGAAGAAGAAGAATAAGCAGGAAAACAACATCTTCATTTGTACTTTGTTTAAATGTCGTCTATTAGAAAACTATAATTATTTCTGAAAACATAATTGTCTCTACCATACTTGAGCTTTTTCTGTTATCACAATCTTCCTGCGACCCTCTTGTCTCAGAACATGACCAAACTATCAACAATTCTCTTATCTTGATCTAATGTCTCTGTAAAACTAGATACTGGCTTTCTCAGCAGTGCACTGGTTTCTTTATCTTCTTCACTTCCTCCTGTAACTTGCTCTGTGTTATATATATTTCTTCAGTGTGGCTCTCTGTGGCTTTGGTATCAGAGTATTCTCATCAGACGGCCAGACCATCTCATCTGTGGCTCTTTCTTTAGTAAACTGTATAGATGGTTTTAGTCTTCTTATAATTTCTTTATTTTTAATGTTATCATTTCATGTTACTCCACCAGCTCATGAGATCACTAGACTCACAGATAAGAGCAGTGTTCTTAGGCCACCTATGCCGTGTGACGAAACCATCCCATTACTGATCCCTTAATCTTGCCCTCAATTTCCCCCTACACTCCAAGTTTGCCAGTTGTCACGAAATAAAATGCCTGCTTAATATGTGTACTGTTTTATTTAATGTTTATGTCTGTCTTTTTTGTTTTCATGTGCACCTATGTGCATTTATGTGTGTTACTTTGTAACAGTTTTTGGTGACCCAGTATAACTGTGCAATATGGCTATATGGTTAAATAAGGTTTCCAGGATTAGTACCTGTGTGATTCTTAGCCTTGACATGTTAATCCTACAGACTTCAATCCCGATAGAGGAAAAAAACGCTACTTTTTTTAAAAGTCGATTTGGATGAAAGAAGAAAGTCTGGAAACCAAATTGATGAAAGTAAGACATCTACATAGAATCGCACAACTTTATTATAATTCACTACAACATGGCTATTTTACACAAAAATCCTGACAACAAAATCTAGAAGGTTATCTGTCTTGCTGACTCGTTGAAATCTCCACCAGTCTGTGTTTGTTTCGCAGACACGCCACTGTGGCTTTGTGAGCACTGAAAGACAAGACATAATTTTTTTACAGCAAAATAATATATGGCTATCTTACACAAACATCTTAATGACAAAATCTGGAAGGTTATCTGTCTTGTTGACCCATCAAAATATCCATTAGTCTGTGCTTGTCTCGCAGACATGCCACTGTGGCTTTGTGTGCACTAAAAGACAAGACACAGTTTTACAGAGTTGGTGATAAGGAAGTGAACCAGCCAGCTGACTTAATTAGGTCATGGGCTAGATACTGTTATGGCCGACCACTTCACACTCTACTGCCAGATTTTCTGCCACAGGTTTTTTTAAACCATTTTTTATCAGTCTATAAATGTATAATAATATAAATAACTACCAAGATTCATGTATACACCGAACTTTCTAGGCAACCTGTGTGGTGGCAACCATTTTCTCGAGATTTACCAAGAAGAACTTGCCCCATTAACTGCTTACAACCCAAGTAATTACACAAACCTCGGCCAACCTTTTCATGAATATTAATGTGTACGAAAAAACAAATATATTAAAGATACCAACAACAGATCATGCAGGCCTCATGCTAGAGAACAAACCAATAAAAGTAATGGACCATTTAACCTATTTGGGTGGCAATTGTTACTCTCAAGGAGATAAACAGAAGGAAATTATGACACGCATTGGCAAAGCAACAACAGTCTTTAAAAGCCTTAACAAAATATGGAGCTCCAAGTTGCTTGATGACTAAATCAGGAATCTGGTATACTGGTTAATATACTGGTTTCCTTACAACAATCAGTGAATAATTCTCCATTTTCATTCATTATTCCTTTGTCTCAGTACAATAACATTAGAGTTGTCTAATGTACTGAAGGAGATTGCACCCAAAGTCTCGGACCTGCTTGGTGCTTCTGCAGACAAGGTCCAGATGCCCACTACCATTGGCCCCCACTCATCAGTGTCTGGACCAAATGGGTAAACCATGCCTGATGCATGCTTTTCCTATGCTGTTGTACTAGGTGTCCCGATATAGCAACATTAGCGTCTTATGGGCTGCAGGAGACTGCCCATCTATGTGGTCATCAAAGTCTGGGACCTGCGGGCTGCTCTATGTTGATTTCCAAAAGCTCAGTACATGGATGTGAGGTCAAGCAGTCATGTGCAGGACATGATGATTCTTTGGGAGAGCCCAGGACCAGAGTGTCATGTGTCAGCTCTGCATTTATGGAAGTCTCTTTGGATAGCAGGAAATGCCCATGATCTTCCCCTGATCAACAGACGAGTGTCTTTGAGTGTATAAAAACATGTATATGTGCATTCCCACGTTGGCGTGCATATTATGTATATATATGTAACTGTACATGTATGTTTATGTATGTGTGTGGATGCATATAGTGCATACCAGGCGCCCCCCCCCCCCACTGTATACTAGAGTACTGGTAAGAGTCACTAGTTCTAGTACAATTAACATTTCTTAGCCACTAATTTGGCACACAAAAAACCAGGCCACAATTATAGCTGATGCTACTCACAGTAGGTTGAACATGGTCAATTTTGTGTTTCATTATTCATAAATGGAAGGAAGGAAGGAATGAGGGTCAACCAGTCTACACACGGATGCCCTGGATAGGTTCTCCAGGAGCAACACTTGTAGATAAAGGGACAAAGAGGATACGAATGAAGCTACGTCCCGCCAAACCAACTGGAAAGGTTAATCCGGTCAACAAATGCTTGATTAAGTTGAATGTGTTGGCTAAAAGGTGCGAATATTCAGCTATGTTGTAAAAAGGCACAAAACAATTATGACACTCAGATGAATGAAAAAAGGAGAAAGAGGCGAAGACAACTTATCACAAACATCCAAAGGAGACTAATTTTTTTAGGCCATTTTTTTTTTTTGGTCTATGAGAAGAGGGAACATGGAATATGTTGTGACCAGTGGAAAAATCTGTGGAAAGACAAAAACAGGCAGATGGTTTGAGTAGATTCTTGACAGCTTTTAATTATGTCAGGGAAGGGTGTCAGTCAGTACATGACCTGATACATGCTGTTGAAGATCATAGGTTGTGGAGAGGCATGATCGCAGACGCCAGTCAGCACGGCACTTGATTATACATATATGTATGTAGTGGGGTACAAGGTAATGTCCAGGAAAGTAAAAGCTGCTAGCATGATGCTGAACACATCTTCTATCTTGTGCAAACCGGTGTATACAAAAATAAAGTCTAGCACTATATGCCTGACATGCCAAAGACATTACAAAAGTATTGGCTATCCTCCGAATAACGGTCCTAAATTAGCAAGGCGGAAAATATACCCCAACATGGCCTGTCATGTGTCAACTGCGCACTTCCAGGGACTATAACGCCAACGCCGAATTGTTATCTTCCGGGGAAGTGCGTAATTTAAGGCGACGGAAGTGCACAATTGACACAAGACTGGGGCCCTGATAGGGTATATTTTCCGCCTCGATAATTCAGGACTGTTATTCGGAGGATAGCCAAAGTATTCTTTACTTACCTTACATCTTACTTACGTGTATACACTACTGAGTTGGTTCTGTGATCCCATTTGGGGTGGAGGTAGGGGTTTACCCACTAACCCCAACAAAAATGTAAAAGGCAACTAATTCTGGGTTTATTTTTTAAAGTCGGAGTGCATCTGCCAGACAGGCAGGGAGAGGAATCAACAGCGTGTATACAAATAAGCCAGATGTGTAAAATAGATGCACATGCATCTGGAGCTAAACCAAAAGTCCAGAAGTGGAGAAACCCCCAAAACTCTCCACTGAAGTTTACAGCCAGTGAATGCTATGAAGAAGAAGTACCTGGAAATCTTGCACATTTGACATCAATGAATATGTTATCCTTTGACCTCTCTGTATCCAGGCTTCTGTGTCAAAGACAATGACCTCCCTCAAAATACACAATACAACCATACCATACTCGCTGGACTTGTACTAACATAAGTCAAAATATTACTTTACCCAAGCTAAAAGACGTATCTTTTTTTTTTTTTAATCCCAGTGACTTAACTGTACTTTGCCTGCTACAGCTTATCTGCGATATTTGCGCCTTTCAGCCGACATGTCCAACTTCCACAAGCATTTGTTGACCAGGTTAACTTAACAGATAGTTTCCTGGGACCTGATGTAGCCTTGCTAGTGTGATGTTTAAAAAGACATGTTTACCTTCCAGGTCGGATGATGCGGAAAGTTCCTGGCACAGACAGATCTACAACAGAGGAGCCCAGGCGGGATTCTTCAGTGTCACTCAACTTGCCACCATTTACAACAAGATCCAGTTTTGGCCAAAGATTTTCAAACTCCTGTCAGAACAATCAAATATATATTTAAACAAATACGGTGCTTTTGTTTGTATAATAACTTGTAAGTAAGTAAAGGACCTTTTTCCACGCCTTTAGGTGTATAGGGCTAGACCTATATTTGTATAGACCAATCGGCACAAGATGGGTGATGTGGTCAGCATCACGCTAATAATTTTTTTTAATTCAGAGGCTAGACACTCTCCTGCCAGCCCAAAGGTATTGAGTTCAAATCCGTATCCACCTAGGTTCTCCCCCCCCACCCAAATGACCTTGTCTCCCAGGTTGACCCAGCCTGAAATGGGTACCAGGTAAAGTCCTGGAAAGTACAGGATGATACTGACCATATCATCCATTGAGGGCTAAAGAGTCTACACAAATCTGAGTCTAGCATCACATGGCCAACACAGAGCCATTGGAATGGAAAAAAGGTTCCTTTAACTTGACAATTTAGATATGCTACAGCTTCAGAGCCAGACGTTCTTCACATGTCATATATACTAGTCCAGTGGTCAGCAAATCGTGGCCCGTTTAGTGACCTCAGAGCAGGTCGGCCTCAGCTACAAATCGGTATTGACTCAAAAAAAAAAACATGTTTCTTGAAAAAAAAAATGGCTCTCAGACTAGACCATTATCACAAGAAATGTCCATCTCCCTTCCTTCTTCACCTGTGCATAGATAATACAGACCAGTTTTCTTCAACTAGTAGCCCTCAGATCACAAGTAGGCAGACCAATTTTGTTTACCTAATGATCTAGTAGCGGCATAATTCTGACACTACACTGGTGCACAGCCAGTTAGACTTTGTGTCTCACATGTATATCATAATTTCTAGCCTCTAAACAGTAGTAGATGTTGCACTAGCTGAAAACTGTAATTCTGTTAAAGCTTTTTTTAACAGACTAATTACTACATTTAGTTTTGTTTCTGTTATTGGTTAGCTGGCCAGGTGGTCTGCAAAACAATTTCCCCTGTTTTGCATGCCTGTGAGTGTAAAAAAAGGTTGAACAAGACTGATACGGGCAACTACTAGACAGTTCTGTTAGTGATTTGACCCACAAAAGAATGGGTGATGGGAAAGTAACAAACAATGGAAATGATGGTAAATAAGAAAAGGACAAAAACAGCCATCCAAAAATGCACATTCTAGAAGAGAACATCATAGATCACTGTAAAAAGTCCTAAAGTAATTACACCCAAAAGAAACAACATAAACTGCTGAAGGAGAAGAAGACAGAAAATTCCTGTTTGGGTTCCGGAGCTCCATTTGTGGGAAACAAAGAAAAGACCCACTGCTTCCTAACAAGCCTCTCGGAAAAAGCTACTAATTAAGGTCTTGCTGAAATTAGATGTGTTGTTTTGAAAGTAACAAATATTGTAGTCTGGCTGTAAACCACAACACAATATTCCAACTGCACTTTTAAGGGTGAACGAAGAAAATAAAGACAGAAAAAAATTGTTTACAAAAATTTTTTTTTAAATGAGAGAGAGAGAGAGAGAGAGAGAGAGAGAGAGAGAGAGAGAGAGAGAGAGAGAGAGAGAGAGAGAGAGAGAGAGAGAGAGAGAGAGAGAGAGAGAGAGAGAGAGAGAGAGCAATGAATAAGAAGATGATAATGTTAACATCATGGAGAATGCAAACATGTTAGCATAGCATATTGGAGAGTGAGGTCAGGACATATAAAACTAGAAACTCAGGGTCAATAAAAGAAACAAACCTCAACTTGCAGACAACTTTTGGATCCACTGACATTTGCACTGGTCAAGGCAATGGGAGCTGCACACTGTTTGGCTAGCGTCTGTATAAACAACTGGTTTGGAATGCGGATACCTACAAGATTCGTATGTGGATTCAGGGTGGGGTTGAGCTGAGGACTCCTCTCAAATACCACAGTGACTGGCCCAGGAAGCAAATCTGTTAAGATCGTTCGTGGAACAGTGACCTTACTCCATCTGTTGGAAATGGGAAATTGTTAGAACAGGCAACAGCTGAGATGATTTCTAATTTTGTTTCATTTCTTCTTGGTGACCATAAAGCTGACTTTTTCATTTTTGCAGAATGACCATTATCAAGTGACATTCCAGGATGGAGAGGCACTGAATCACTCATGGTGCAGCACCAGGACTCTCTATGGTCATCCTAGAAACAGGGTCTCAACGGAGGACTGGCCAGTGCAGACAGGATCGATGTATCCCTCAAAGTCAGACTACATCTGCCTGAGAGCTATGAAATCAACAGTCTGTAAACAAATAATCTGTAAATCAGATGGTCAAAAGTCGAGAAGTGGACCAACAACCAGGATTTTCTTCCAGAGATTAAAGCCGCTGAACACTAAGAAGAAGAAGACGTGCTATGTCCCGTGTGCTGGGGATCATCCCATGTGCTATCTCTAAAAAACTGACAATGTGTGTGAATACATAAGTTCACATCACATTGATCTTGTGCATTGACCAGCTGTAAACTCCAGCAGAAAGTTTTGATTGGTCACCTGTTGGTCACAAGACTTTGGTCTTGTTCAAGGACTTCAGCACGCTCATTTTGTACAGACTCGTGGTTACTAAAATTTAAGGATAGCTGTAGCCCAGTTCAGGCAGAAATAGCAGATCCTTACACTTGTCAGGCGCCAGTAGGGAACCTGGTTCTAGGCTGACTACACAGAGCTGTAGACGAGTCTTGGTCAGTTCTGATGCACCACAATATGTCAATGTGAACTGCAGTATAACGTGCATAGAGAATGTCACATAACACGAGTAGGACATTCTAATACACAACCCACATCCTGAATTTTTTTTCCTTAAGGGGGGAAGAGGGGTTGGATCATATGCCTATCAAGCATCACAGTTAAGGTGTAGAAACATGTTCTTCACTAAGATGTAGATAAATTGTCTACTTACTTGTTAATGTAGATAAGATATATATACTTGTAAATATAGATTTAAAAATATATACTTGCAGATAAAGATAATAACATATGGTCGTAGATACAGATAAAAACATAGACTTGTAGTAGATATAGATAAAATATATATATACTTACTTGTAAACGTAGACTTTTATACTTGTAAATAAAAAATGTCTACTTGCTTGTAGGTGTAGATAACAATATCTACTTAATTGTAGATGCAAATAAAACATCTAGGTACCTGTATATCTAAGATTTAAAATTTTTACTTACAATATGTTGAGTTGAATCAAGAATTGACATCACAGCACCCGGGGCATTCCCATATGTGCTCCATCCCTATCTTCAGTAGCCAGCGCAGCGTTCTAATACTAAAATATCTACTTATATGTAGATAAACATTTTTTTAAATTTCATTACGCAAAGATGTAAATTAAAATATCTACTTATCTGTACATGTAGGTAAAATATATCTACTTATCTGTACATGTAGGTAAAATATATCTACTTACTTGTAGATGTCATCAATCTCCCCAACACTAATGGCGACAGGATTCTGGAAATTTCTCTGCTTGATCTCGTAGATTCTCTCAATAGCTTCTGTATTCTGAGCCAGGCAGGCAACTCCATATATTGTGTCTGTTGGAACGGCAATGACTCCTCCTTTCTGTAGGCAAGTGGCACTTAACGACACCACTCGGCTGATATCTGGGGGTACATATGGAAATACAGACACACTGATATGATATATCCAGGGTAACTGAGGTATCTTTGATGTGGAGGTTACGGCCATCAAGTCTAGCTATTCCAATGAAAGAAGATTATGGTATTCAAGATCAAACAGAGGGATAGAAGCCAGAGTACAGAAGGCAAATGCTGTCACCTACCAGTTAGCCCTACTGCTTAGAGACCCAAATGTCTCCTTTCCAGCAAAACAGCAAATGATTAATAGCATATTTACCCCTACTTTAAGTTATCAGTGCCAAACATGAACAATAAATAAGGCACTAGAACAGAGAATAACAACATATGAAATGTGCTGTCTCCGCAAGGTCACTAACAACACAAAAACAGACAAGGTTACCAGCATTAGAGAGAAAGTTGGAATAAGACCATAGGTGGATTACACTGACAGACAAATAATGAAATGGTTCAGTCATCTAGTGAGAATGCAGCCAGATCAAACTTTTTTACAGCAGAACATCTGGGAGGAAGACCAGGAAAGAGATGGATAAATGGCGTAGCTCAAATCTGCAAAAAGATGAATAAATCCACCACCCAAGCCACGCAAGACAAATTCAGAAAACCATGACACTGGGCTACAACCTGGTATCAGTGAAATGACAAATGAATGACAGGAGTCCAAGTGTCACTTCACACTTTAGAGCAGAGCTTTCCAAACTTTCTATGTTAATGACGCTTTTTTTTAGACAACATAATTTCATGACACAGTATACAGCATACTACTATTAAACTAGAGGTTAAATTAACTTCTTATAAGAGATATAGACACATCTGTCTTCCTGTCAAACACATTCGTACTGCAGCTGAAATACTAATGTGTTGCAACACAGTTTTGAAAGCTCTGCTTTAGACCCTAACTAGAAAATGTCGAAACTGCATGAGAATTGGCTGTCTAACATGTTGTCTTTACTTTAAATGTACATAACTATTCTTAGTGACTGTCCACTTTGCACTTTAGACCAGAGCTTTCTAAACTTTTCATGTTTGTGACAAACACTTTTTCGCAACACAGTTAATTCACAGATTATCCTCACAGCACATCAAACCATAAATATCCAGATCTCCTCTTTAGTAAATTCTGCAGTACGTAGTGGCTGATGACACTAGTTTTGGCTTGGTTTCTTATTCTTCTTTGGCTTCCTGCAAATTACAGCGCTCGTGTCTGGCCATACCCTCTTTTAAACTTGCTATTCTTGCAGTCTGATCATGACTGCAGATTCAATTACTTGGTTCTCATAAATCTTTTACCTCTCATACAGTCTTTAGTATATCAGCCTGGTCCATGGTTTGTTTCCCCTTTACTGTAGCCTTACTTGCAAGCCTGCTCGTTCCCTTGCACACCTATGTGCTCTGACATGAAAATTAAACGGATCTTTGTCAGTCCTAACTGCCCCAGAGACACCAACCACTGTCTGTGGATCTAGTCCATCTCTATCTTCTTGAGCATACTCATTGAGTCACTCAGAAAGCATCTGTGGGTGAAATCTGTGTCTCCAGCCATGTTATTATTAGGTCACTGGCATGATCTTCCCAGATTACTTGGCTATCCTCCGAATAACGGTCCCAAATTATCGAGGCTAAGAAAATACCCTAACACAACACCGCCACCAGAATCTGTCACAACAGTGGAACCGCGACACTATCAGTTGAAGGGTTATGGATGGAACTTACACGGATGTGACGTTACCACGGCAGCACTAGTTGCACGTTGATTACTGAACTGAATATTTAGCGCAGTTTCTTGGCGGCACAGTCACAAACATTGAGGCCCTGTTAGGGTATTTTTTTAGCCTCGATAATTTGGGACCCCTATTGGGAGGATAGCCTATTACTTGTAGTCAAAGCAAAAAAAAAAAAAGCACAAGAATCTTGCTTCTAGTAGTTCACTATTATTGACAATTCTCTCTCCAATGTGAGCAAATAAAAGCTTTGCACATGGTGAACAACAGACCCGCATCTGTGTATAAATGAAATGACAGCGCCCCCCCCCCCCTCCCCCCAAGATTTTCCTCTGTGGACTGTAATCTGCTGCCTTTTTTCATCTAGGTTTCCCTATTTAGCAGGTGTTTTGTGCCTGTGTTGACTCTGAGATAGGCACCTGCTTGGAAAATCTGTATTTTGTCCTAAATGGTTGGAAAATGGATAACTATAATCAAGAAGGTAGTGCAGCATCCTGCATTCTGTATCTCTTGTACTTTATACAGTCAGTATTGGGTATAACTAGAAAATTAAAGAAGAAAAAAACTAACCCCTTTATACGAGATACAGACACATATGCCTTCATGGTAACACACGTTCTCCATGCAGCCTAAATAGTAATGTGTCGCAACAGTTTGGAAAGCTCTGCTTTACTTTAATTTTAGTTTAGACTCCTAACTACAAGAATCAAAGTAGCTTACTTACCTCTGGATAATCCATTGCCCTCGTGTATATCTGTCCTCAGTTTGTTCTGACACAGATTAATGACTCGGGTTTGTGTATCCCCGTCACTGACCACGTTGGCTGTCATGTCCCAGCAGTCTGACTGGGGCAAACTGTCTAAACAATGTCTAGATCGGTGATGAGAGGAGACGGACCGACCTCCACCTAGCGATTCAAACAAGTAGTTCAAGTACGGTAGCCGTCGTGACAACCACGTCTGTGGTTTACTGGCAAGCTTCGGTAGAAATGACAAATGAGAAAACGTAAATCTACTTATTTTAATGACGCCCATGAATAGATTTAGTCATTTACTAAATTCAGCAAAGTTACTAATAATGCCTTAATTATTAATACACACAACATTTGTCATCATAATAAGGACGTGCTGATGGAGGCTGCCATGTTGTTTTATAAAAAGTAAAACCTGTCAACTCCTGGCCAGGCCAAGCCCCCAGAATATGGAGATAAGGGGAAAGGATGAGACTTGGTTATCAGACTATCAGTCGGGGTCTCAGCAGGCCACACTAACTATAATTGCTCCATTTTTGTTAAAACAGTACAAAATTCGCATCCCTGTCTTGTGTAAAAAGTCAAACAGACAGTCCTGTCATATTCAAACAACTCGCCCAAGTACCAAAACTATAAACACGAGAAGCTCAAAAATAAAACGAAACACAAAAAATCAACTAGAAAAAGAAGTTCAAGCAGACCCAGATCATCATCATCAGGTGCCTTGCCTACTGGCATGGGCGATCATGCCTGACCATAATCTGCAATCTCCTGCAGCATGTATCAGTTCGTGTGCCGACACACCTCCATGCCATGCAACAAGACTGCTAAAAATCTCGCTTTCACCACGTTTAAGAAAACCAGCGTTACATCTCATCGGAATTTTCTACAACGATGTTTACGTTTAAAAATTATCCCGAAAGATGCACACGAACGCCACCTCCAACAACTGGGCGACCAGATTGATATTCTGGTCTACAATCTACGAAGGCTCTTAACCAACAACAGGTTGGCCTATTTGATCATCCGCTCTACTATTCACACCACTAATCAGGAGTGGTATTCTTTCCTTACCAATACGAAGAAGAATAAAATGAACTGCCTCCGGCCCCCACAATCCTTTGGAGCACCTGCTAATCCAGCCTTAGCCCAAAACCTTGTTGTTTGCATCCCACCCGACCTACCCCTCTCCGATGATGAACGCTCACTCCTTAGTAAAGGCTTGAAATTTGTCCCTCTAAGACCACGTGCTGACAAATACACTCTCCTCCAGGATGCACACTCCTTCTATCGCCGTCTACGCCTGAAACATCATCACTGGGGTCAACCACCTGCCCCCACTGGGCCTATTGACGAAACTACATTTCTTTCAACGGCCAACAAATCCCGTTCACAGTGGACTCCTCCTGCTGGTAAATCTAAGGCGCTTGATCTATACATCAGCCACACGCTTCATACTATCCAACAGTTGGAACAAAGGCCTTTACCTAAATCCAACCTCTCCAAAGGTGAATGGCGGGCTCTCTCCTCCCTCAGAAAGAGGAACGATATTGTTATAAAGTCAGCTGACAAAGGGGGCGCTGTAGTGGTTTGGAGGAAGGATCTTTATATTGAGGAAGCCAGTACCCAACTCAGAAACCCCGTTTTCTATTCCGCAAGAAGGGACGACCCCACAGTCTCCAACAATAAGAAAGTCAAGGACACGTTACAATCATTTATTTCACAGGGTACTCTTCCTAAGCAGGCCAACAATATGCGTGTTTTTGACAGCCAACTTGGCAAACCGTGTATGTACTTGCTGCCTAAGATCCATAAGCCTAACAACCCTGGACGTCCCATTGTATCTGCATGCTCCTGTCCCACGGTGTATCTTTCTGAATTTTTAGATAGTATTTTCCAACCAATTGTCACAAGTCTCCCTTCATTTGTCAAGGACACCAACCATGCCCTCAACATTTTCGAATCCATCAGACTACTTCCCGGTAAAACCTATAATCTTTTCCTGATAGACGTATGCTCCCTCTATACGTCTATCCCTCACTCTGATGGTCTTAGAGCACTCCAGTTCTTTTTGGACAGAAGGTCCAACCCGATCATCCCTACTTCAGTTCTTGTACGCCTTGCCGAACTGGTACTGACCCTCAACTCTTTTGAGTTTAATGGTGAGTATTTTGACCAGATCAGTGGGGTTGCGATGGGCACCAAGATGGGTCCTAGTTACGCGTGCCTCTTTATGGGCCACCTGGAATACGAGGTCAGTTTATCATACCCGGGCAAGTTTCCGGAGATGTATAGGAGATACATAGATGATGGCGTTGGTATCACCGAAATGTCCATGGTTGAGCTTGACCATTTTATCAATTACATCAACAATTTCAATGCGGCTATCAAATTCTCCTCACTGATCTCCACCACTTCACTAAACTCTCTTGACATCACGGTCTTCATTGATTTCCTGTCATTGAAGACCACAGCCTACTACCAACCGACGGATTCTCACAGTTATCTTCTCTATACGTCGTCTCACCTACTACCTTGTAGAAATTCTAGTTCATACTCACAGCTCCTCTAACTGCCAAGGTTGTGCTTTGTGATTCTGACTTTTTTGATAAATCAGTTGAACTTCTTGAATTCTTCCGTGCCCGTTTCTATCCGGAACACATTCTACAAGGGGCTCTAAACAAAGTTTTAGCAATCACCAGGAGAGATGCTTTTCCTACCAAACGTAACTCCACCAATGAGGGACCTAAATTGATCTTGACTTTTCACCCTAACAATGTGGTTGCTTCCAAAGTATTCTTTCGTCATTTGGACATCCTCCGCTCTGATCCGGACACCAGTATTATCTTTAGTGAGAAACCTAGATTAGTTTACAGACGAGATCGCAACCTTAAAGACATACTTGTCCAAAGCCGACTCCCACTGATCCATACAGCACTTCCTCTTGGGACTACTCAGTGCTCACGCAGCACCTGCAAAACATGTCCTTTCGTTTTCCAGACTTCTTCGGTCAGTTTCCCTAATGGTTCTTTTCAAATTAGGGAACCTTTTACTTGCGAATCCCGCAACGTAATTTATGCAATTATCTGCAAACGATGCAGCATGGCATACATTGGGGAGACTGGCAGGAAGCTAGCTGATCGTTTCCGGGAACACCTCTCTGATATTGACAAGAAGACACTCAAACCAATCCCTCTTCATTTTAATAGCCCTGACCACAGCGGTAAAGATGACATATCTGTCACAGCATTAAAATCTTGCTCTGGCGATCATACTACCCGCCTCGCTTTGAAAAATCGCCTTATCCACAGCCTTGGCGTTCTTAGTCCAAGAGGTATCAATATCCAACATACCTTCATCTAAATAGTTCTAATCTTATTACATTTTAAATGTTAATTATTTTATTTTATTTCATATTATTACCATATTCTATTTCTTATCAATATCATTTATGTATCATTAACACTTGCATTTCTTTTATTCCCAGTATTGTGACTATATTTTTTAGCCATCGTTTTTTTTATTTTATTTCATTTATTCCGCATCACATTTTTTAAACGTCGCTCACGTCACCCCTTAGAGATCTACATACTCTCCATTCCTCGTTTGTGTAGTCCACTTCTGTTTGAAAAAGGCCGCCCGGTCGAAACGTTACGTTGTGTTGTTTTGTGCACGTTTTCCTTTTTCCTATTTTGTTGAGCTTTTTAGTCATATTTCTCTGGAATTCATAACAAGACTGTCAAGCATCTTCTCTCGTTGTCTTCCCCAGATAGCTTCCCGGTAAAAAATAAAATCGCAAATGACAAGAGAACGTTGTGGTAGACTGTTTTCATTAGCATATAACTATAACTCAACGGACACTGATGCAATCACATAAAAAGAACATAAAATCACCTATACCTGCTTACATGTCGTCCCCCCCCCCCCCAACCCTTTCCCGACACACATAAGCGATCAAAATACGGGTTCCTGGTTCTAGCGGTGGCGACGAAACCCGGAGTTTTGCACGGTTTAAAAAACATTTTTGTTGTTATTGCCGGGCGCTGAGCTTCACAGATGATTTCTTAGGGGTGGATTTAGCCACACTGCCTCATCTTCTTTTGCATTGCAACTGCATAGTCTTTATTTCCATTTCAACACATAACATTGTTCGCATTTCTTAAACTAGTTTTAGCTCTCATCACATTGTAAGTTTAAAAATTGGAAAACCACTCAGATTGCCACTCCCTCCTCCTACTCCCCACAAAAGGAGGAGAGGAACGATCCTCAATGGTTCGAGGTTCCACCACAAGAGCCGTGGTGAATCCCAGAACCCGCTTCACGCTCAGAGGGAGTGACTGGATCTCGTCATCGTGGCTTTTGTGCCGCTCACGTTTGATCGACGTCTCGGCAAGACATACTATAGAAATGATCCCTAAAAGTATGATCTTAAATAACAGATGTCAACTTTCAGTGCCACCATAACCCGTATGTTAGAATTATAAAGTTGTTAATATTTTTATAATCAATTATATATGACAAATTTTATATAGCATCAACCTTGCTTTTGAAATTATTTTATAAAGTTATTAAACTGTCAATTTTGATAATATTTTTTACATTCAAATTATAGTAAAGTGATTAAATTACTTGTGGTAATAATGTTATAAACTTGTAATATTACTCTGACACGGGAGATAAACAAATATGAATGTCGTAATTTTTCAGGGGACGTAATAAAAAAAAAATTAAAATATTCCGAGGTTTAGTATTGATGTTAAAGATATTAACGTGATTTATGTCATTACTGACATCTTATCGTATCGGATCGATTCGAAGACAGTATTTAGAATCTTTGAGAAATCTCCTCCGACAGAAGTTGTTTTTTTTTTTGGTGCCAGGATCATCATCATCATGTAGCAGGTTCTTTGCATAACGTCGCTCTCATCACGGTCTGCCTGAAAGAAACTAGGTCTCTCGCCAGTTCTCCCGCCTCATGCATTTTCACATTCAAGGAGTCACCTATATCCTGTGCCCATCTTTGTGTCGGTCGGCCCCTGCCCCTCCTTCCTGGTACCATGCCTTCTGCTATATTTTTTTCCAATCCGTCGTGGCGCTTGATATGACCAAAATATTTCAGCTTTCGAGAAAGGATGATGTTTATTACTATTAGCCAATCTTTCTTGATGTTCAGATCTTTTAAGATGTCAATATTTCTCATCTTCTTGTGCCAGGATACTCTTGAGTAATAGGTAATGAATCAGTGGACTGGCTTGCTGACAGGGCCATGGTAAGGCACTTGAAAAGAAATAGCCCTATAATGAGCCAATACTTTCAGAAATGTAGGACGAATAGATAGATGATTCAGGAGAAGACCCTTTTCCTCCACCTCGCTTGGCAAGATGGCAACCGCTGATCACCAGATTCTGAGAGCTTACCAGAAGCAGCTGACTGTCTTCCTGAACAAGAAGTCCATTCTACAGGGAAAGTCAAAGAAGAATCTGAGATTTGTGCAAAGTGTGGGACTTGGGTTCAAAACTCCAAGAGAGGCTATTGATGGAACTTACATCGACAAGAAATGCTCATTCACAGGAAATGTGAGCATTCGTGGATGTATTCTTTCTGGGAGAGTGCAGAAAATGAAGACGACGAGGACAATTGTTATTCGCCGGGAGTACCTTCATTATGTGAGGAATTACTGCCAATTTGAGAAAATGCACAAGAATCTCAGTGTTCATCTTTCACCTTGCTTCAGAGATGTTGAGATTGGGGATGTGGTCACAGTAGGAGAATGCAGACCTCTGTCCAAGACTGTCAAGTACAATGTGCTGAAAGTTACCAAGGCTTCAGGCTCCAAGAAAGGCTTCAGCAAAGTTTAACTGAATTTGTAATATCAGCAGAATAAACTAATGAAACATTGAAAAAAAAAAAAGATTACAAGAACTACATGTCAAAAGAGGGGTTGCTGGATATTAACTCTACAACAGGTAGACAAGGAAGAATAGGAAACCAATACAGAACTAGTGTTATGAGTCACTGCACACTGAGGGGGGATACTGAACATGGGATGCCAGTGCTTATGGACTTGTCCCATGTGCAATGAGGATGACTGGTCGATTAACTAATTAACTAGTGCAATGAGGATGATTGGTCGGTTAACTAATTAACTAGTGCAATGAGGATGATTGGTCGGTTAACTAATTAACTAGTGCAATGAGGATGATTGGTCGGTTAACTAATTAACTAGTGCAATGAGGATGATTGGTCGGTTAACTAATTAACTAGTGCAATGAGGATGATTGGTCGGTTAACTAATTAACTGATGCAATGAGGATGATTGGTCGGTTAACTAATTAAATGATGCAATGAGGATGATTGGTCGATTAACTAATTAACTGATGCAATGAGGATGACTGGTCGGTTAACTAATTAACTGATGCAATGAGGATGACTGGTCGGTTAACTAATTAACTGATGCAATGAGGATGACTGGTCGATTAACTAATTAACTGATGCAATGAGGATGATTGGTCGGTTGACTAATTAACTAGTGCAATGAGGATGACTGGTCGGTTAACTAATTAACTGATGCAATGAGGATGACTGGTCGGTTAACTAATTAAATGATGCAATGAGGATGATTGGTCGGTTAACTAATTAAATGATGCAATGATGATGATTGGTCGGTTAACTAATTAAATGATGCAATGAGGATGACTGGTCGGTTAACTAATTAAATGATGCAATGAGGATGATTGGTCGGTTAACTAATTAAATGATGCAATGAGGATGATTGGTCGGTTAACTAATTAACTGATGCAATGAGGATGATTGGTCGGTTAACTAATTAACTGATGCAATGAGGATGATTGGTCGATTAACTAATTAACTGATGCAATGAGGATGATTGGTCGGTTAACTAATTAAATGATGCAATGATGATGATTGGTCGGTTAACTAATTAAATGATGCAATGAGGATGACTGGTCGGTTAACTAATTGAATGATGCAATGAGGATGATTGGTCGGTTAACTAATTAAATGATGCAATGAGGATGATTGGTCGGTTAACTAATTAACTGATGCAATGAGGATGATTGGTCGGTTAACTAATTAACTGATGCAATGAGGATGATTGGTCGGTTAACTAATTAACTGATGCAATGAGGATGATTAGTCGGTTAACTAATTAACTGATGCAATGAGGATGATTAGTCGGTTAACTAATTAACTGATGCAATGAGGATGATTGGTCGGTTAACTAATTAAATGATGCAATGAGGAGGATTGGTCGGTTAACTAAATTTTTTTTTTTTTTTTTTTATCGATCACCTGCTGTGAATTCCAGTGGAAGGTCCCGGTTAATCGTCCGCTTGGACTTTTGGCTTTCACCTGGACCTGATGTTTGCGTGTACAACCGTTTTTCATTTCCCTGCCTCATGGGCAGCTGTACTCCGACTTCGAAGGAAGACGTCAGGCCTATTTCTAGGTTGACTGTGGCCATTGTTTTGTGTGGGTCGAGACGTTGCCTGATTTGTGTGGTGTCCACTTTGTCTCCTCCGCAGGTATTGCCCTCGGAGTACCCCTTTGGGGCAGCCCCCTGTGGAACAGTTAGCCCTCAAGGGAAGGCAGGGGCAGATCATGGGCATTCCCCGCCATCCAAGGAGGCTTCCATGCATGCAGAGCCGGCACATGGCGCTCTGATTCTGGGCTCACCCAAGGAATCGTCACGTCCTGCACATGCCTGCTTAACCTCACAATCGTATCAGGCCTCCCGCTCGACAGGGGCTGCGCCCTCTGGAAGTCAGCGGGGAGCAGCCCGTGGATTTTGGACTTTTGTGACTACACAGATAGGTACATTCTTTTTTTTTCTTCGCACGTTAGATTTCTTTGACGAGCCGTTAGCCCGACAGAATTTTACATCCTGCATCAGGCATATCGTTATCAGTTTTGTCCCAACACTCGGGCGAGTGGGGTCTTTGGGTGTGGACATTCAGTCTTTTTCAGTTCAATACAAATTTTGATGGTCAGATTTTGATCCGTATGATCTAGTTTTGTCGGACAATTAGGATGGTTGCTGTTGTGGTGTACCTCAGCGCGGTGTCGACGACACTAAGGGTTAACCGAGGATGTACATGAATGGCCAGCCTATGGATGGTTGCTGTTGTGGTGTACCTCAGCGCGGTGACGACGACACTGAGGGTTAACAGAGGATGTGCAGTGAACAATGTTCTCTTTACTCCGCAGTCTTTTAACCAAGGGTTGTAATTTTGGCTGTACGTTTGGCAAACCTACTCATGTTCCTAATGAGTTTTGATAACATTTTTCACCCAAGCGTTTGGGGGCGGGCTGATGAGAGCCACAAGGACACATCACCTCTGGGGGCCGCCGAACTCCGAGATCCCCTGACAGCTCTGTTAATGCTCATTTGAGACATTATCCGTGGCGCACGACGAGGACGTGCTGTAGGGGTCTTGCGTGAGGTTCCGTACAACCAGGATAGTTAAGGACTGGCGCCCGAGTGACGTACGGAGTATCTCCTTATACACATCATGTTGGACTTAACTTCCCCTCACGCCTGTGACATAAATCACCGCGCCACGGTTAACTAATTAACTAGTGCGATGATTGGTCGATTAACTAATTAATATATCAAATTATTTATTATACAGTAGACCTTACAATGCCTCTCAAAGCCCACCCCTCATATCCACATCATGAGAGGTGGTAGACAGGACAAAGTAGGGGATTGCTAGAACCGTGCATCAGGAGCTACTGCAATAGACACAAAGACCTTTCTAGAGGCTCTGGTTAAGTTGCGAAAAGCTAGCAATTAATTTATTATCACTACAAAGAATACAATTAGATTTAAATGGACTCACCTAATGGTATTCAACCAGCAAGAACCAGCTCCTTATATCTCCCTCAACATCCAAAGGGATACAAAAGGAAGGGAAGAAGAAGCAGAAGAGGAACAAGATCTTACAATAACAACAAACATAGACATTTCCTAAAGTTTATTTTCTTTTATTGTTCATTAAAACATGGATTGAGCAATGGATCATCATCATCTAGGGTCTTGTCAACTGGCACAGTTGATCATGCATCCACTAAATGGTTGATTTCTTCTTTTTTGCGTAAACTCAAGCAAAAGGTTTTGGTTGCTCATCCAGAACTTGAATGTTGCATACACATCCATTTTATAAATCTAGCTTATTTGTATGCAGAATGTTGGAATGTTGGTTCTTTGCCTCTCAGGCAGATACACTTCACCTTTGACTTGTTAGTTGCCTATTACGACATGCTTGTTAGGGAGTGATGGGTCTCGTCTTGTTTTCTCCAAGATAGGGGGTTGGGGAGCGGCATAACCTACATAGGAAAAGGTTGACAATTTGTACAGACACTTTTTGCTGCCTTTATATGTTCTTGATTATTATCAGGTATTTGTTAACCTCAGTTTGATTATTCTCTCAAGTACTCATATCTGTTATATAAATTATGCACACACAGCAAATATCACATAATTCTTCTTCTTCTTTTTCTGCTTCTAACCTCAAAAGGGTAGTTAACATATTGTATTGTGGTTTACAGTTAGGCTGCAATATCTGAACGTTTGAGCTCAGTAATCCTATTTCCTCTTATTTTGGTTCACCGGCTGTAAACGCCAGCAGAAAGTTCTGGTTGTTCATCCACTTCTGGATTTTGGTCTTGTCCAGAACTTGAATTTTGCATGCACATCCATTTTACAAATCTGCCTTATTTGTGTGCAGACTGTTGGTTCTTTGCTTCTCAGGTAGATATGCTCAGAATTCGAAGTAAACAGCCCAAATTAGTTGCCTTTTAAGACATGCTTGTTATGGGGCACTGGGACCATTTTTGTTTGCCCCACAGAGGGGCCCCAGAACCCACACAGGGATAACACTTGGTTGTTTTTGATGTAGTAATATGTTGTTGATTTTAATCATGTTATTATCCATGTAAGTAATAGAACATTTTGATCATTTCCTCATGTACTTCATTGTGTTTTATGAATTACACACACCAAAATACACAGCAAATATCTTACTTACTTACTTACTTACTTAGTCGCTCCTCTTCTACCTTGGGGTGTAGAGGTTTGCCAGAGAGATCGCCAGACGTCTCTATCAGCAGTTTTCTTTCTGGCTTTGTTCCATTCCACTCCTCTGTCAGTCAGGGACTGTCGGATGTTGTCTTCCCAGCGCACCCTGGGTCGTCCCGGAGGTCTGGTTCCCTGGTTCTTAGCCTCCCATGCTTGCCATGGTGGCCGATTTTCTCCCATTCTGCACACATGTCCAAACCATCGTAACTGTGACTGATCCACTCGGGTTAGTAAGGGCTGGGTATCAAGATCTTGACGTATTGTCTGATTGCGGACTTTGTCCCTTCTTGTCACTTGGACCACCTTTCTCAGGTATCTCATTTCCGAGGCCTGCAGCTGGCTTCTGTGAGCTGTTGTCATTGCCCATGACTCACACCCATAGGTCAGGACTGGTACATAGGTAGAGCGGTAAACAGCCATTTTCGTCCTCTTGCCAATGTCTCTTTTGCTAAGAAACCCTCGGTTTATGGCCTGGAAGAGTCTCCCAGCAGCTGCTTTTCGTGTAGCCAGCTCAGTCTTAATGCCTCCATTTTGGTCTAATACAACTCCAAGGTATTTGAACTGGTTAACCTGCTCCAACGCATACTGACCCATCATGATCTGGTGTTTCTTCTCCTCTCTTGAGATCACCATGGTTTTAGTTTTGGAGACACTGATGGTCATCCCTTTCTTTTCGAGCTCTTCCTTCCAGACAAGTAAGTTGGACTGAAGGTGTGCCTCTGATTTAGCTATCAGGGCCACATCGTCTGCAAAAGCCAGCTCTGATATACAGATTGGTCTCATCTTCCAGTACCCTACAGAGTACTTCTTTGTCTTCTCCTTACAGGTCTTGATGACATCATCCATCATAAGAATGAAGAGGTAAGGTGAGAGAATATCACCTTGTCTAACACCGCTGGTGGTCTTAAATTCTTCTGACTTTTGGTCTGCTGTTCTTACATAATTTCTGCACTTTTTGTAGAAACTCTGTATTGCACTGATCAGGGGTGCTGGGATGTTTTTCCCTGCCAAGCAGTCCCAGAGCTTGTTCCAGGGTACCTTGTCAAATGCCTTTTCCAGATCCAAAAAACATAAGTGAATCTCACTCTTATATTCCAGGGCTTTTTCACTCATCTGTCTCAGTGTGAAGATAAGGTCTTGAGTACTTCGGTTTGCTCTGAAGCCGCACTGGGCCTCGTCCAGCTGTGGCTCTACCAGACTTCTAAGTCTCTGCTCAAGAATTCTAGAGTAACTTTTACCGGGAATGCTGAGGAGGGATATGCCTCTGTGGTTTTCACATTGTCTGTTATCACCTTTTTTAAATATAGGTATAATGATGGCAATCTCCCAATCTTTTGGTATAGTTTTGCTACACCAGGCTGCCTGGAAAACCTTCAGTAGAAGGCGCTCACCTTCGACTCCCATATATTTGACCATCTCTGGTGTTATACCATCATGACCTGCTGCTTTTCCCAGCTTACACAGCAAATATCACTTACTAATTCTACAAGTTTTCAGTAAAGAGTTCTCTCTCTCCTACTCTCTCTCTCTCTCTCTCTCTCTCTATTTAGCAAACATCACACAATATTTATACACATGTTCAGAGATAAAATCTCTCTCTCTATATATATATATATCAATCAATCCTTCTCTCTGTCTCTCTCTCTCTCTCTCTCTCTCTCTCTCTCTCTCTCTCTCTCTCTCTCTCTCTCTCTCTCTCTCTCTCTCTCTCTCTCTCTCTCACTGTCTATTTTTCTCTCTGATTCAGCAATCATCACACAATATTTATACAAATGTCTAGAAATACACCCCTCACCCCTCCACTACCACTCTCTTTCCCTATTATAGCAAGCATCACACAATATTTATACCAATATTAAAACTCTCTCTCTCTCTCTCTCTCTCTCTCTCTCCCTCTCTCTCTCTGTTACGTCAAAAATAACACAATATGCTACAGATGTTCAGAGATTAGCTCCCTGGTTGGTCTTATCCATCTTCTGTTATTCTGCAGCATTTGTATGACCGTACGTAACTGAACTCTGTTTGCAGAAACATTAAAAAAAATATGTTAACAGATGTTGGAAAAATAAGTAATTAAAGCAAAATACTAACAACTTAATTTGTCTTAGGTGTTGCGAACGCGCTCGTTAATGCCGGGGTGCCAGGTTCGATACCAGCTGGGGGCCTTGCATTGGTTTCGACAGTGGTATCAAGAAGCTGACCATCCAAAAAGCCATGGCAAACTACTGGACATAAATTTGCCTAGAAAAACCACAACAGCAAAAAAAAAAATTCTGGGGTTGGTTCTGCAACGTCCTGTAAAAGATACGCAACAAACTTTTTTTTTTCATTCTTTTGTCTACTGTCTGTCTATCTCACTCCGTGTTAGTTTTCCCTTGTCTTTTAAATTAATTCATTCACTTGCCCACCCAACTATTCTTCTGTTCCTCCATCTCACTATATTACATTCATCCATCAGTTGTTTCACCCATCCTTTTATTCACAAATCCACTGATTTATTCTACTTATTCTTTTTAGTGTTCACCAACTGTAAACTCCAGTGGAAGGTTCTGGTTGTTCATCCACTGTTAGACTTTGGTCTTGTTCCAGAACTTGAGTTTTGCATGCACATCCATTTTTACAGACCTGGCTTATTTGTATGCAAACTTTGGTTCCATGCCTCTCAAGCAGATGCACTTCGACTTAGAAGAAAATGCTTCTAATCAGTCACCTTTTAGGACATGCTTGTTAGGCGGGGCAGTACGTCTATTTACTCCCACCCCCCTCCCACACCCACCAAAGTGAAGACCCAGAACCCACACAGAGACATTTATCCATTCATTCACCCATTTAGCAACCCATCCACCTACTTGCTGATCAGTTCACCATCTTTTTATACCCACCTACCAATCTATCATTCTATTCAAACATCCATACCTTTGTACATCTTTCTATCACTTGATCATAACATCATCCATTAATATCGTGATTACTTTTTTAATCAGTTCATTCAGAGACCAAGCCGGCCATTTATTCACTGATTTATATGTCATTCAGTTCATGAGTGCAGTTTTGACAGAGGATTGTCACCAGAAATACAGAGTTCATGCTTTCTGCTATGCTCTAGGCAGGCTGCTAGCCATTTTGCGAAGAGAGACTGAGCCACATGGGATAAAACCTGATGAAATAGTGGATCCTCTGAAGTTCAGTTTTAACTTTCATCCATTCAGCCGTTCAATTATTCATCCATCTATCCATCAGTTTGTCCATTCATATCTTTGTGTTATACCAAACTGAAGTATAAATATGTTCCCTAATAGACTGTTAAATATAAGTATCATCAGAATCTCTATATCTATCTCGCTCTTTCTCTCTCTCTCTCTTTCTCATATACAGTGTTTCTCTCTCTCTATCTCTGTGTCATACCCATGCATGCACACACACATATATAACTTTTGAGTTTCTCAGTCATGTTCAAGCACCATTCCAAACTATCACATTTGTGGCTGGGTTTACTGTCAATAAGCAGACAAGCTGAAAAATATTTACTCACAGCCAAGATTCAATTTTGTAAGAAGAAAGCAAAGAATATTGTGGAATGATAGAAAAACAAACATAGCATTCTTTTTTCAGACAGGTGAAAGTTGTATACTGACAAGAACAATTAGATGTAAAGAGTCTGTTATAAGAAGGAATGTACTCAAGAACTTGGTAAAGACTAGCAAGGCTGATGGAAAGAGAGTGCAGGAGAGACAACGAGATAAATAACTGAATGGCTTGGTCATATGAATGGTGCAAGTTGAGAACACTACCTACACATACTGCAACAGAAAATGATGATGATGTTGTATTGTTAATCAAAAATTACAAATGTCTCATCAACAAATAAAAGAAGTCAAAGCAACAAGAAAGAACTTACTCTAGGCACTTAAGAGTGTGCTCCTGCATGCTTAGTCGGTTCTTAATTGTTTGCATACTGAGTTCTGTGGACTTCAGATACTCCTTCATTCCCCGGACATCTTTGCTGATCTCATTCAGAAGCGGAGACTCCCATTTCTCCAGAACGCTGGCTGGGTTATTCAGTTCCTCCATCTGAAACAACACCTGCTCATCAGCTGTCTGAGCTCATCTCACACTGGTTAGTGCTGCTAGTCAATCCTCCTTCTTCTTCTTTGTGTTCATCACTTGTAAACTCCGGCAGAAATTTCTGGTTATTTGTCCACTTCTGGACTTTAGTATTGTTCCAGAACTTTAGTTTTGTGTGCCTGTCTGTTTTACAGATCTGGCACATTGTTGGTTCGTCACCTCTCAAAGAGATGCGCTCCAAATTTCAAAGGAAACGTCCTTAATTAGAGCCTTTTATAACATGCTTGTTAGAGGGGCAGGGGCTATTCTTCCTTCCCCACCCCCTTTCCTGACCACATCTGCCCTGTCATGTATCGATTCACCACCCAGTGTTGCAGATCCAGCCAATCTGTCGCCTGTTCATTCCCCACCACGCAGGCATGGCCTGGAGCAAAGATCTAAAGTATGCTCACTACCCGTGACCTTTCCAGTGAAGCTTGCCACTCTGCTCGAAGCATCCCTGTCTTCACCTTTCTCAGCATGCTTTCAGTCTGTTTCAATATGACATGTGTATGCATCTTGTTCTCTAGCCACAGGAAAGCTGTAGTTACCACCTCCACCTCCATTCTCTTGCTAGACGTGGGGGTATCATATACTAGGCTGTCCTGCACTAAAGATTTTCCATTGGCTTTTGCTATGAACCCCCAGGCACTTCTCTTCTTTCTCAAAACCTAACCATCTGTATAGATAATCAGATCATCTGAGCATGAATTGACCAGTTCGCCACTACATGCCAGTTGCCTATAAAATAATATGAGGACAATGTCATATACCCAGTAGATATCAAGTCATCAAAACAGTTTATTATATCTTTGTTCAATTATGTCAAAACAAACTGACGTCTAAATATTACAGCATTAAATTTACTTCTAAATACTGAAAACACAAAGTTACTTTTAAATATTAACTGAACAAATTTATCTTTAACCCTACCAGACCGCTGGCCCGATTTTTCGGGAATTTCTTAACCTGTTGCTAAACCGCTGTCCCTAATTTTCTGCTATTTATCTAGTACGTGAAAAAGATGCATTACAGACTAAAAATAACTAGCCAGTCGCAATGAGATCTTGTTGATAGTCTTCCTAGATGTCTGCCCGCATGTGTTTGAATTAAATTTGTGTTGTTTTACGTGAAAAAATTCTGAAAATTCAGAATAAAATGAGCGGCTGATGAACCAGGAAACAGGAAAGTGAAGTAGGTCTAGGCTTTTCACAGTCCAACAGGTGATTGATACTTTGGTTTATTCAGACTCTACGGAGTCATAATCTCATGAAAAATACGTTCACAGTTGAAGTGACACATTCAGCTTGAGTGAGAGGAGAATCTTGAAAAATTATAAATCTAGAAATAAATGGATGGTGAGAGAAGTGGGCATGTCCCTTAAACAGCAACATCTGGTGCTCACTTTGTGAAACAATTTTGATCTTGGCAAACAAAGGTGGAATATTGGCGCTAGATAAAAGATAAGCCTATTTTCTACAATGTCTCCAAGATTCATCTTTTTCTAGCCACTTGTTTGCATGTAACTAATATTTTTGTATATCATGTTGGTTTTTTCACGTTAATGCTCAGGAGCTCAGGTATAGGGGACAGTTAGGTTCAGGGCCTCAGGTCTGGTAGGGTTGAATAATGACAAGGTGAAATTACCTGTAAACAGCTTCAAATAATTAAATTCTAAAATAATTTAGTTATCGATATATATTTCTTCTTGTTCAGCATTCTGAGCCCTAGAGGTTCATTGCTACAGATATCACCCGCCTCCATTCATCTCTCTGATTGACCTTCTTTTTTTAGTTGGGGATACCAAGTGCTTGTAGGTCTGTCTGGATATTATCTCTCCATTGTCTTCTTGGTCTGCCTTGTGGTCTATGAGCATTCAGCTCCCTTGTGCATACAGTTTTACCTCTCTGTCATCTGACATTCTCTCAATATGCCCCAACCATTTCATCTCTTTTAGTTGTGCTTCAAGTTTCAGAGCCATATAAAACATCTAGACTCAACAACATTTTACAGAGATAGAGACTTTGACTTTAGCAGATGTTGTCTATAAATACTTACAAAACTAAAATACTTTGAAATAACCAAACACACAAATTACCTCTATTGATTAACAAACATATTCACCTCTAAATATTTTGAGGCTCTGTAACTTTTGCCAATGAAGAGTGAGTTGAGTTCCACCCTTGTGATGATCCAGGCTCTGTTCATCTCCAAGCCTCTATGGGCATCTTTCTGGACATTCTGGTAGGTGTCAGACAGCTGAGCGATCAAGATATTCAGCAGCACCACACAGCAGACAAACAAGTAGACCACTATTAGGAAGCAGCTCATCACCCTGTAACACAACAGGTCAGTTGTCAAGTACCCTCCTCTTCCTTCTTTGAACCAGCTCCTCATAGGAAAAAATTTTTTAAAATACCTCGGAATCGTTATTGCATCGGAAGACTGAACATGCTAGAAATGGCCAATGTGCAGTGGCATTGATTGTGAAAACATAACATCTTCTTTTTTTTTTTTCTTCTTCCTCTTTTTCTTCTTCTTCCTTTTCTTCTTATTCTGCAGCTTGTCATCGCCAAGTAGAGGATAGGCTCTTGACTAATGCATGTCAGCTCTCTTATCTTTAGATTTATTAGTTGGTTCAATTTTGTTCTATGGGAAACTGGAGCCGGTTGTGGCTCTGTTTGTTGGTAAATTAAAGTATGACAAGCTTGATGTGGTCAAGGCCCTTTGGGATTGAAAGAACAATTCTAAATCACAAACAGATCATCACAGCCTGAAAAGACTGGTGCAGAGAATCAGTGGATCTGGCTGACACTCAATGCTTAGAGGTCTCCGTGTGGGTTCCAGGGCCCCATTGTAGGGAAAACAAGAATAGACCCACTGCCTGACCAAAAGTATGTCGTAAGAGTCGACTAATTGGGAGCTTCCTTTGAAGTTGGAGTGCATCTGCCTGAGAGGCAAGGAACCACCAGTCTGCATTCAAGTGAATCAGATCTGTAAAACTGATGTACACGCAACACTCAGATTTTTTAGCAGGACTGCAGTCCAGAAGTGGACGAACAACCAGAACCTTCCGCCAGAGTGTACAGCTGGTGAACGCGAAGAAGAAGAATGCTTAGAGGGAAAAGCAATATGGACAAATAATCAAATCGGTATTGGTACCATTGGCACTGGAACTCTGCGCTGGCTCCTGTAGATGGGGATGGAGTCCCAACTTTAATGTCCTGAGTGCTGTGATGCTAGTTTTCAACTCAAGCGCCATGTCAGCATGATCAAGGACCAAGTCACATGCTAGTAAAACTCTTAGAGCACCTCTGTCTGGTTAGTGTCCTTTATAGAACCATGAAGATATGAAGACACATACTGGGCTTGCACACCCCAATGGTTAATGAACTTTGAGAAGGAATACAGACTCTATGGAGATGATGCTTTGGTACTAGATCAGGAGAAAACTCTCTGTCCCATCCTGTCTGACAGATGCAGACATGATCAAATTTAATGTCAATACTATGTGTTCATTTTGTCCTTTCTGAGTTCCTAATCCACACTCTTTCTCTCAGATACACACACACACATTCTTACTCATTTTTTTCCGGAACACACACACACACACAAACACACACACACTCACACATAAAGTGTCAAAGATACATTTAAATACACTAACAGATAGACACACAGAGATGGGCATACTCCTAAAATGTCTTATAATTAAAAAATAATGTATGTGATATTTAATAACCAAAAATTAACTGATAAGCACAAATATCCAATATCAAAACATTAAACAAATGGGTTGAACAAGATAAATTACTATTACAACTACACAGAGACAGACATCCACATGACTAAATACGAAAAAATTTACACAGCCAAGCGCGCATGCGCTTGCTCACACACATACACATGCAAGCACGCATACACGCACGCACACACACACACACACATAAATCTATGTAACATGAGCTAATTATTGATTGGTAACACCCCCCCCCCCTTTCTGTGGGTTCCTGGGGCCCTATTATGTGGGAACAAAAACAGACCCACTGTCCCCCAGATAAGGTGATTGGTAACATCTCCCTCTGTGGGTTCCTGGGGCTCTATTACGTGGGAACAAAAATAGACCCCTCTCCTCGATAGGGCGATTAATTAGGGGTGTTTCCTTCAGTTCCTGAGATATGAGGAACAGTGCATACAAAAAAGCTACATCTATCAAATGGATGTGCAAGCAACGCTAAATTCTGGAGCAAAACCAAAGTCCAGAAGTGGACAAACAACCAGAACTTTCTGCTGACGGTTACAACCGGTCAATGTTAAGAAGAAGAGATTACTGGCACGTTTATCTTTATTAATAGGATTACAAGTAATGATAATTAGATTTTTGGCAAGTATCTACATAAAATTACATTCTCACTGTCAGCCATACTCAGACTGAAAGACTTGGGAAGGTGCAAAATGAAACAATGCATATTATTCTGGGTTGCACAAGAGACACCTTAAATGTAGCAATGAGATACCTTCTTGACTTCCTTACCATGAACTACAGGCTTGCATATAACTCCGGATAAGCTCCAATCTTAAGCACCCTTTGCCCCACATGCTCTTCAGGAAAAAGGGCAATAAACTAAAAACGGGCAAAACATGGCCAGGTAGGACAGAGGATGACATCAAGAGGTTTGCAGGAATGAATACCACTGGGTAAAGCGCCCAATGTCACCTTCTCCTGTGTCATCACGCTTGATAGGAGTTACCAGTAGTTGTAATGGTGCTAAATATAGGAACAGAATGAGAGGTTTGATTGGTTAGTGGAATTAGGGAAGTTCCCAGGTTGCAAGGCACGAGGTCAGAATGGAAAAGGAAGATCACGAGATATGGTGAGTTTGCTTTAGCAACGCGAGACAACGGGGGTAAGAATAACTGGTCGTTCTGTGATCGGACCCCAGAGTGAAAGGAAGTGAAACTGGATTCAGAGTGATAGGCATGAACGCGGGTCTGGATGGAACCCGAATGAACATTAGTCCTGAACAGCAAGGAGTCAAGCGGTGTTGAATTACAGTTGAGGACAACAGTTGTGTTCTATGGCCTGTTGGTTGTGCCAGTCGTGTACATGCCAGCGTCCATTGTCTGAAGTTTTCAGCTTTAATGTTTATTCTTGTTGCTGTGTTATATTAACAATAAACCCGTCAATTGCTGTCAACCTTCGTCGACTATCATTTGGAGACGTAAGATAGTTGATCAGAAGAGAATTTTTGTCTCGTCTGTACTGTGACTCGTCTGTACTGTGATCCTGACCCCTAGACAACAGAGCTAGTGTCAAGTCTGTATGAGGGAGACTGAATACGGAGGAGACTTATTACAGCAGAATTCTATGCTGTCAACGCCGAGGTCTGCGAGCTTAGCAATGACAAGTCAGATGAGACAGATGTCCTGATCTTCGCAGATGGGTCTGTTATACGAGGATATAAGGGTGCATGGGCATATACAGCTTTCTCTGCAGGCAGAACAGTTCAAGAAGCCAGTGGTGCCTTCTCCATGACTACCAGCAGCATGATGATGGAGGTGATGGTGGTGACACAAGCCTCCATGTATGACACAAGGACTATTCCCGTGTGTGTGTGTGTGTGCTGAGTGATTCTTTGAGTTTGATACAAATCAAGGCAGGCTTGTTGCACAGACAGTGAACTGAGTCATTGCAAAACTCTCCTGTGTGTGCAGTAACATTTATATTTGTCCCAGGACATGCAGATGTTGTTGGCAATGAAAAAGCTTATAGACTGGCAGGTTCCGCATCAACCACAGATGGCCGGCTTATGGATCATGCAGACATTGTCAATGCCCTTAGAGAGATAGGATTTTGGAAGCAACATGTCCACATCACTGCTAAGAATATGAGTTTTGGGAGTAAAGATTGACACAGCCAAACATGAGAAACACACCGGATGCACACAAAGTCTTGTCAACCAGCATAGGACTGGCACTATTAACCACGTAACACTGATGAATATGTTGAAGAGGGAATCTGAGCACCTGTGGATTTGTCCAGAGTGCCGTGAAGATAAATCCAACTTATAACTTATATAATTACATCCCATTTCATACACATGCCTCACTTGTAGCCTTCCTTGCCTGCATAAGTGACTACTGACTGCCCTTCTATCAGAGTACGGACTCCAGTAAATAGAACATTCCAGAATGAACTGAAACAAAATATTAACAATATTAGCTTGTTGTAGAGCAATCCAGTGCAGCCAAACTAAACTTGCTGTGCAGTAACAGAAGATGCACATTGTAGCAGGAATGGAGTGGCTTTGTTGTATGATGTCCACTTCTTTAGCAGAGATGTGGCATTGTGTTAATGGTACCAACTTTAACAAAATAAGAAATGAGTGTATACTCTTCCCTTTTACCGCCTGTTATTGGCCAAAGTGGCCCATAGCTAGCTGACTGCTGATGCTCTGAAAAGTTGTTACCAGTTAGGTTTTGCTGGTGCAAATATCCTATTTCTGGACCAGGAATCTAAAAGTTCTGTTGCCCAGCTACTGAGCTTAGTGTCTTTTCTTGGTGTGAATTTCACGTTGAATGTTTTTTTTTTCTGTTGTACCTGCAGTGTGTTGTTAACCACACTAAAATTATGGGTGGCCAGTTATGTTCAGAATGGCATGTACTTTTATGGGCTTTCATGATTTACTGTTTGCACCAATAGTGAGCTGCAATTCTAGTGTAGAATCATTAGTATTGGCACATCTGACAGCTGCCTTATGCATTTTTATTTTGCATGTACAAGCTTCAAGATTTTGATGGGACTGACAAGTTTCTCTCTAGTTTTTCAAATAGAAAAGCAAAGCACATTTTGTGTGATTTCCACTAGCACAGACAAGGAGCAGATATGGAGTTGAATGAAGTCCGGTGAAGTTGGAACCTTGTATAATGACTGTCTGCTAATGATCCCTTGGCAAAATAAATAAATAACAACTGAATCTTTCTGATTTGTATGATGTCTTTCTGTGTCCTCTTTTCGGCTCTCCTTGCAGATCCGGACGAGGGTTGGACGACTTAGTTCAGTTGACTGGGAGTTCTCTCCCTTGGCCGCACTCGAAACAGTGAGCGGAAAAGTCACGAAACAAATGACATACTTACCTATCATCATACAGTTGCGTGTAAGGTTGCGTACGGTTGCTGTTAGGGTTGTGTAGTCATCATACGGTTACGTGAAGGGTTGCCTAGTCATCATACGGCTGCGTGTAGGGTTATACCTATCATCATACGGTTGCGTGTAGGGCTGCGTACGGTGTGGGTTCGGGGTTAGGGTTTAGGGTTAGGGTTAGGGGTTAGGGGTAGGCTTAGATGTGACAATATTGACGTAGGAGTTCCAAATACTGGCCGACAATCTGGTGCTTGTGGGAGTGGCGCCACTGGAAGTCTGTCAAATATGACCGCAATAGTGCGCAGCTGGTACCTAGCCGGTGGCGACGTGTCCGTGTCAGTAGAATCCACAGTCCGTCGACTGTTTGGGTGTGTATGTGACAGTGCGCGATTATTGGGAATTCCTGCGTCGTCAAAATTGTCACATCTAACGATAAACCTAACCCCTAACCCTACCCCTAACCCTAACTCCTAACCCTACCCCTAACCCTACCCCTAACCCTACCCGTAACCCCTAAACCTAACCAACACCCCTAACCCAAACCCTACGCAGCCCTACACGCAACAGCATGATGGACTACGCAACCCTACACGCAACCGTATGATGACTACGCAACCCTAAATGCAACCGTACGCAACCTTACACGCAACCGTATGATGATAGGTATGTCATTTGTTTCGTGACTTTTTCGCTCACTGTTTCAAGTGCGGCCAAGGGAGAGAACTCCCACTAAACTGAACTAAGTCGTCCAGCCCGCATCCAACCCTCGTCCGGATCTGCAAGGAGAGCCCTCTTTTCTTCATGCTGTGTGTAATAAGCCTGGTTTATGCCTCAGCCTCTCTTTTTTTTTAAAATGTAAAGTTACTGTCCAATAAATAATTGGCATTCTTTTGATAATCTTCATTTCTGAGATTTCAAAGGATTTGTTTTGCAATGTTACTGATTGTCTAGGATGACAGCAATATTTTCAAACTTGCAAGCAACATTAATTTCCAAGTATCATGCAGGAAGTCTTCGTCTCACCTTTACTGATAGTAAAAGCAGCAGTGATTTATAAAACAATATCCTATTCAACTCATCTGGATTATGAATGGGATACATAGTTTTCTTTTATTTTCTTTCTATTTCAACAATGGACATTTATGCTTGTAAATAACCTTTAGTTATGTAATCTTGTATAAATTTGTATTAATTGTAACAGGTTGTGACAGTATAGATTTTTTAGTCTTATACATGTTTTAATGTGCTTTTTAAATAATGGTAAAAAACTTATTTAGTGCTTATATATTCTACATATTCTTAAAGGCAAACTTTGTATCTACTATTCTGTGCTTTTTTTTAATTGTGTGATACATGTATTATATGATTGTATTCACGTGAATAAATACATTGACTACAGAAATAGGCGTCACCACTATAATGGATGCAATTTTTAGTTATTTTTAAGCCTCACCCTGGCTTTTGCCGGGGGCCCTTAATATAGCAGGGCCATAAATATGACCTAACGGCTGAACAGGGTTTCTGGGACCTCTCTACGGTACCTCTCTCTTATCCGCATGGTGGCACTTTGTGTCACCGGGTGTTTATTGCTTGTGTGATGTCCTGGTGGGGTACAACTTACCTATCTATTCATGTGAATAGATTTTGAGCTTCTGTATTTGCCACAAATTAATACTAATGACATTTTAAATGTATATTTAGGACATGTAATATCTGTATTCTGATTGGTTCGAAGTGCAAAAGGGGGTGAGGCAGGGTCACAAACTTTGAATATCTAGGCTCTATAATAAACAACAATGGAGACTGTTTGATAGAAATTAAAAGCAGGATGGCCATAGCAATGCAAAGATTGAACAGCCTTAAAAGTCTACGGTTAAGCTCCAGCAAGGAGATAAAAATTAGAATTTTGAGAGCATGCATCTTCCCTGTGGCTACATACGGATGTGAGTCGTGGACCATCTCTCAGTCCTTAAGAAAGAGAATAGGGGCTTTTGAGCTGAAAAGCTATAGAAAGATTCTCAGAATATCTTGGACAAAGAAGATGAGAAATATTGACATCTTAAAAGATCTGAACATCAAGGAAGATTGGCTAATAAACAGCATCCTTTCTCGGAAGCTGAAATATTTTGGTCATATCAAGCGCCACGACGGATTGGAAAAAATTATAGCAGAAGGCATGGTACCAGGAAGGAGGGGCAGGGGCCGACCGACACGAAGATGGGCACAGGATATAAGTGACTCCTTGAGTATGAAAGTACATTAGGCGGGAGAACTGGCGAGAGAACAAGTTTCTTTTAGGCAGACTGTGATGAGAGCCACGTTCTGCAAAGGACCTGCTACATGATGATGATGAATATTTGTATATGAATGTTTCACAAGAAAAATGAATATAAAAATTTTACCTGGTTTCATCATGCACATCGAGAGAGTCTTCTCCTCGTAAAGCCAGGACGAATGACCCACTGAAGGACAGAAGTATCACCAAAAATAGAATGGTAAACTGAATGAAGTCATGGGATATGATTCTCCACAATATCTGAGCATATGCACCAGTTTGTCTGAAGTAAAAAAGAAACATTTGCAGGTAATTTCTAATTAAGGTTGAAAAAGATCAAAGACTATGTGCAGTGAGTAGTACATTCAACTTTTTATCACTTGTGTGCTTATTATATAATGTTTGAAGTCTTGACTGCAACATCTACAGACTTTAGCAAGTGATCCAGTTGACTCTGTTACTGTTTGTGGTTGCAGTAACAGTAATTTGAACTGGAGACAGTACTTCAGGATGTCTGGTCTGTAACAAATTCTATGGTAAACACTAATCGGTGTCATAAAGCATTTAAATTCACAGAAGAACACTTAGCAGTAGTAATTTAAACAATAATATTCTGTTCTTCTTCTTCTTCTTAGCGTTCACCAGCTGTAAATTCCAGCAGAAAGTTCTGGCTGTTCGTCCACCTCTGGACTTTAGTTTTGTTCTAGAACCTGAGTGTTGAGTGCATATTCGTTTAATAGATCTGACTTAACTATATGCAGATTGTTAGTTGCTCGCCTCTCAGGCAAAAGCACTCCAACTTGGAAGGAACCCCCCCCCCCCCCACTTCCCATTATGGGGCCCCAGAACCCATACGGGGAAATACTCTGTTCAATATATAAGGAGTCTAATTTGGAAAAATATAGTTTCTTTTTTGGGTGCAGGTACCATCTTGATCTGTAAAAAGAGAGTGACTTCCCTTCCCATTCATGCCTCATAGGTCGCAGGGCGTCTCCTATGTTATGGTTGTGTTATAATATGGCTTCGTTCAGCATTCGTTCGCCGCATATAATGTTTGGGTGGGAGGTTGTGTTGTCATGAGTCCCTTTGAGCTACCGCAGGCATCTGTATACAAGTAAGAAGTACTGCAGGGGAAGCGCCATAGGCGCTATGATTTATGAGTATCAGATTGAACATTTTTATATTTTAACGCTCGTTGAAGGTGGCTTTCCCTGAGACAAAGAAGGTACTGACAAGCGTAAAACATCGCAGTTTCCATAATCCTGAGCCATTGCACAAGTAGCAGAATGGGGGAGTAAATGGTTAAAATGTTGACAATAAGGAATACATGAAACCCCCACAACATAGAAAAGGTCATGCAACCCAAAGAGGTATGAATGGGAAGGGAAGTCACTCTCTGTTTTGCAGATCAAAGCAATACTTGTACCGTTTTTTTTTTTTTTTTTTTTTAATTTCAGTATTGCATGTTTATGTCTATCAATTACTTTTGGTTGTTTAATCAATAACTTTTTAATTTTAGCATTCTGTAGGATTAGAGTATGGGTTTTTTTTTAATTGGTATATGTTAGGTTTAAAATATTTTAGATAAACTTTTAAAATAATAATGATAATAGAGGGCCTAATATAACCTAACTGTTGAACAGGGTTTTTTGGAACTTGTGCACAGGTGATTCTTATCCAAATAGTGGCATTTTGTGTCATCAGGTGTTTATCGCTCACTGTGTGATCCTGGTGGAGTTGAACATTCATTCAACAATTATTTAGATCTGATCTATGGTGACATAATGCTCTTACCAAGACAGTGATCTGAGTTAGATCTAGGAGTGGCCAGATTGTTATGAATAGTACAACTTTGGGGTTGACTCAGGTTAAAACAAATGGAAATTGTCTGCAAGAAAGAAGGATGAGTAAAGGAACTGCTCCTAATTTGCCATGGCTTAGAATATGTGACAACCTAAGACTTCAAACACACTGACAACAGTATTAGTTGTGGGATTACCTTCACCTCTAGCTTTGTAACAATAATAACAACAACAAAAAATGGAGTAATAAATGGCACAAAGGTTTAGTTTAACTTTGAGGCTAGTTGAAAAGAATAACAAAAAAATCAATAGTATGTTAAATACTTGAAGCAGGAAAATGTCTAAAAACCTGAGTTTGTTGTAAACTTGAAGCCAGTAAAATGCCTATAAACCTGAATTTGTTGTATACTTAAACCCAGTAAATGCTTACAAACCTGAGTTGATTGTATACTTGAACCTAGAAAATGTCTATAAACCTGTGTTTGTTGTATACATTAACCCCAAAAACATCTACCAACCTGAACACAGCTGCAAATTTAAACACCCTGAGAGTCCACAACAAATAGCCAACAGAGTACACATGCCACTGCTCCTGGCGATGAGTGAATCTCAGCGGTACAACAGCCAGTAGCAGAAAGGAGGAGCCAAGATCAATCCAGTTAAACTGATCTCGCACATAATCCAACTTGTGTCTGAGAAAAAGATTGAAATTGCATACTTTATAAAATTCTCTTTTGGCTGTTAACTTTTAGATTGTTTAGCTGTCTGTCAGTGTTCCCCTGTGGGTTCTGGAGCCACTTTGTGGGGGAAACAAGAATAGACCCACTGCCTCCCCAAAAAGCATGTCATAGGAGTTGACTAATTGGGGCTTCCTTCGAAGTCAGAGTTCATCTGCCTGAGTGGCAAGGAACAACCAACTGCACACAAATAATCCAATAAAATGGGTATACATGCAAAGCTCAGGCTCTAGCACAAAGCCGAAGTCCAAATGGACAAACAGCCAGGACTTTCTGCTGAAGCTTACAGCCAGTAAACAAATAAGAAGAAGTCTGTCAGTGTTGCTATTTCTAGGAATAACCAGGGCTTTCTTCTAGTGGTACGCAATAGTACTCACTACTGGCCCCTTGATCAGGCACCACATTTTCAGTGCTGCTGTAATAGACAATTCAGGTGAGTATCTGCACATTTAAAGACATTTTGTAGTGAGTACCTGCAATTTTTTTTTTTAGACACTTGATAGTGAGTACTGGCACCATTTGTATCATAAACAGTGCTGGGAATAACAACAGATAAATTACTTTTATTTTTTGCTGTTTCTTTTTATAAATTATACAACTGGTAGCACAGCATACACTCATCATCCAACAAATGATTTATCTTGTCCAACAAGAAATTTAAAATAAATGAAACAAAGCTGAACTAGCTGACCTCAAAGAAACACTGTAACTGCATACACGTAATATTTATGTCCAGTTCAAACTAGTTAAGCAACATGCTGAAGACTGCATACATGTAATATTTATGTCCAGTTCAAACTAGTTAAGCAACATGCTGAAGACTGCATACACGTAATATTTATGTCCAGTGCAAACTAGTTAAGCAACACATTAAATTCTTCTTCTTCACTTCCTCTTTTACTGCTTCGTGTGTCAAGGGAAATAACATGTTCTGCTTCTTGCTCTTCCGGCCACCTAGACCACAGAAAAGTCATGCTGTTGTACAGTTTCTCTGATGTTATCTTTCCATCTCATTTTTGGTCTACTTTGTGATTTACGACCTTCTCCTTTTATAGTGTATACATTGTATAGTATGGGGTCACTAGTCTAAATAGGAAAAACATTTGATTTGCTTTCCCTGTGTGGTTTCCAGGATCCTATTGTGTGGAAAACAAGAACAGACCCACTGCCTCAACAACAAGCATGTTGTAGGAGTAGAAAAATTGGGCTTTGAAGTCAGAGTTCATCTGCTTGAGTCGCAATGAACAACCAACTGCACACAAATGAGCCAGTAAAATGGATGTACATGCAAAACTCAGGCCCTAGCACAAATCCAAAGTCTAAATGGCCGAACAACCAGGACTTTCTACCAGAGCTTACAGCCGATGAACAAAGAAGAAGATTTGCTGTCCTTGTGTGTAATTTATAATTGTTTCTGTGCTGGATTTTTCTCTAATGATCTTATTCCTGATTTTGTTTCTTCTGGTCACTCCTGCAGCCTTTGTCAAACATTTGATTTCCATAATTACTTGTTTTCTTTTCTGGTTTGTTGTGAGCGACCATGTTTGGCACTGGCAGCATTGGGTGGGAATAAATATGCTGTTAGGGACTGTCATGCTATAAGTGGAGGGCTACAGTCTTATGCTGTAAGTGGAGGGCTACTGTCTTATGCTGTAAGTGGAGGCCTACTGTCTTATGCTGTAAGTGGAGGCCTACTGTCTTATGCTGTAAGTGGAGGACTACTGTCTTATGCTGTAAGTGGAGGCCTACTGTCTTATGCTGTAAGTGGAGGGCTACAGTCTTATGCTGTAAGTGGAGGGCTACTGTCTTATGCTGTAAGTGGAGGCCTACTGTCTTATGCTGTAAGTGGAGGGCTACAGTCTTATGATGTAAGTGGAGGGCTACTGTCTTATGATGTAAGTGGAGGGCTACTGTCTTATGATGTAAGTGGAGGGCTACTGTCTTATGCTGTAAGTGGAGGGCTACAGTCTTATGATGTAAGTGGGGGGCTACAGTCTTATGATGTAAGTGGAGGGCTACTGTCTTATGATGTAAGTGGAGGGCTACAGTCTTATGATGTAAGTGGAGGGCTACTGTCTTATGCTGTAAGTGGAGGCCTACTGTCTTATGCTGTAAGTGGAGGACTACTGTCTTATGCTGTAAGTGGAGGACTACTGTCTTATGCTGTAAGTGGAGGGCTACTGTCTTATGCTGTAAGTGGAGGGCTACAGTCTTATGCTGTAAGTGGAGGGCTACAGTCTTATGCTGTAAGTGGAGGGCTACAGTCTTATGCTGTAAGTGGAGGGCTACAGTCTTATGCTGTAAGTGGAGGGCTACAGTCTTATGCTGTAAGTGGAGGGCTACAGTCTTATGATGTAAGTGGAGGGCTACTGTCTTATGATGTAAGTGGAGGGCTACAGTCTTATGATGTAAGTGGAGGGCTACAGTCTTATGCTGTAAGTGGAGGGCTACAGTCTTATGCTGTAAGTGGAGGGCTACTGTCTTATGCTGTAAGTGGAGGGCTACTGTCTTATGCTGTAAGTGGAGGGCTACAGTCTTATGCTGTAAGTGGAGGGCTACAGTCTTATGATGTAAGTGGAGGGCTACTGTCTTATGATGTAAGTGGAGGGCTACAGTCTTATGCTGTAAGTGGAGGGCTACTGTCTTATGCTGTAAGTGGAGGGCTACAGACTTATGCTGTAAGTGGAGGGCTACAGTCTTATGCTGTAAGTGGAGGGCTACTGTCTTATGATGTAAGTGGAGGGCTACAGTCTTATGATGTAAGTGGAGGGCTACTGTCTTATGATGTAAGTGGAGGGCTACAGTCTTATGATGTAAGTGGAGGGCTACTGTCTTATGCTGTAAGTGGGGGGCTACTGTCTTATGCTGTAAGTGGAGGGCTACAGTCTTATGATGTAAGTGGAGGGCTACTGTCCTATGCTGTAAGTGGGGGGCTACTGTCTTATGATGTAAGTGGAGGGCTACAGTCTTATGATGTAAGTGGAGGGCTACTGTCTTATGATGTAAGTGGAGGGCTACAGTCTTATGATGTAAGTGGAGGGCTACTGTCTTATGCTGTAAGTGGGGGGCTACTGTCTTATGCTGTAAGTGGAGGGCTACAGTCTTATGATGTAAGTGGAGGGCTACTGTCCTATGCTGTAAGTGGGGGGCTACTGTCTTATTCTGTAAGTGGAGGGCTACTGTCTTATGATGTAAGTGGAGGGCTATTTATAAAAATACTTGGTTTGTTTTACTTCATCAAATGATAATTTCTTCATTTTAATTTACCATCCTTGGTGAATGTTGCTGCTAGATATTTAAACTCAGATGCCAGTTTAGAGTTTTTGCACTCTACTGCAGTATTTAGGTTCTGCTTCTTTCTTCCTATTGACATTACTTCTGTCTTCTCGGTGACACTAAATTTGACCGCAGTTAATATTTATGTATTATTCAAACTAGCTGACTTAAAGAGCAACACCCAAAAGACTGACTGCAGGTAACATGTATGTCTAACTGAAACTCACTTTCTGAGCTGATTTATTTCAATTATACAAGTGACGATGACTGCAAGAAGTGACCAGACTTCAAACACAGCACGGGCTTTATGTAGAGGTGTGTCATAGGCTGTCGGATCTGCTGTTATCACAGCAACAACAACCGAGAAGGTCAGACAGAAAAGTGTGAACAGGAACATGAATGAGTTCAACCTGAAAATTAAATAAAAATTACTATTAATGCTGCAATACATGCACACAAACCTGCATAATGTCACATAGCACTGATAATCATTTATGTAAGCTATACAAAATTAACGTGAAATAAAATGACTGGGGAAAGCTACCTACTTAACCATCCGAGACAAAGTAAGAAATTATATTATCAGACAGACTGTAGGAATAACATCATGGACCAAATTCATTGAGAAACAGAAGATCAAAAAGTTTTGTCATCTTGTTAGAATGAAACAACTACCAACATATGTGCTATATATATGAAAAGTTAAAATTCAAACAAATTAGGGTTGAAATACCTCCTCACTATCTGTCAAACACTTTTGATAATTTCTGGATTTTTCCACAATTTTACAAGCCAAGACAAAATTAACACTCTGTCAAAGTTATCATTTGGTAAACAGGAGGTAACTGTGTAAAATTTGGTTTTATAACTTGGCACTCATAACAGAATCTACATTTTTTGGAAAATTAATAAGACTCATACGACGTGAACTCCAGGCACTAATGTTTCAGTGGCAAACCATGGTACTACAAATTGAGAGATCCGCATCGATTCAAGAACATTCCAGAAATGTAAACAGAGAAAATTCATCAGAAAAATTTACTTTATCAAGCTAAACACAGAAATGTATGATAAAATCAGTGCTACAGAGGGTGTGAACAGTACTTCTAGGTCTTTGAGCTTTCTCTACAGTGGCTGTTGAAAGATGCCATTTTAGAAAAATCACACAAAAATTGTATCACACTAATTTAATTGAAAGTAAATCAAAAATTATTTCTCTTCACTGCCCATGCTTAGAAAATGAAAATACTGTGTTCACTAATTCTAGTACAGGTTTATACAAATTCATTTTCCTAGTAAACGAAATAATATTAGAGTGTGTTGACAATTGATAAATCAGTGGTATGTCTAAACATGATGGATTCTGCTGCTGATTGACAGTGACATGTCCAGAAAGAGTTAAAGAGTTCTATAATAATGTGCAAGCACTCTACGAAGGATATTTTATGAAGGATGTGGGTCCTATCATTGAATGAATTTTCATGTTTCAAGAAGCTTGGATTTGATGACATGCCATAGAAAAATAAAGATTAAAAGTGCTGTGATCAATACTACATTTTGGCTAAATCTGCATACACCTGTAAAAATCAAGTGCCAACACAAAAGAAAGTGATGTCACTATATTCAAAACTGTAAGAATAGGGAAATGTTCTCTAAAATTTTGAAGAATGCATAGTTCTTTGCTATATCAGCACAAAATGCTTCAGCAGAAGGACTATTTTCCTTAATCTATACCCATAAGAGAAATCATCTTCATCTGGAGTCAGGCAATTTCACTTGTAAAATTTAATTTCAGACATGTCACATGCAGGCAATTTTTTTCGACATCTGATGCAAAAGAATGACATTCTAACACAGATCAGATCATTAGAAAAATATACAAGGAACATAATTTAAATGAAATTTAATGTTAGGAGAAGTGTCCTCATTCTGGAAGGCTGGTTGGTAGTTGCACCCCACCAGGACATCACATAAGCAGATGAGGATGACCGGTGGAGAGGTCCCAGAAACCCCTTGCTTTGGCTAGACCATATCTATGCCCGGGCTACATTTAGGGCCCCGGGAAGAAGCCAGGGTGGGGCTTCAAATGACAAAAAATTGCATCCCACAAGGGGACGGCTTGACTTATATTAATGATTCTGGGAGATCAAAATACAGCAACCAACCCTAAAACAAATAAATTATACCTACTGGAAACGAAATTTGGCATACTCCTTCCATTTTTTGCGTATCAATAAGCGAACCACAAAATGTGTAATCAGCTCCTGATTGCAAAGAAAGAAATACAATTGTAAATAAAAATATTTTTCAAATCAAAAGTTTGAGACATTTTAGACACACACACACATATACAAACATGGACACACAAAGACAAAGATTATTTACCTTGTAGCCTTCCTTGGATATGAGATGAAGGCAGGATTTAGAGTTGGGTTCAAATTTAGGATGTGATGGTGGCCTCCCTTTCTCATCTGCTTCAAGAATGTGATAATAAATTCTCATATGACTTGTCTGCCCAATCCTGTCTGCCAGGCAGTCAAGAACAGCAAGGGCACTTTCCTGGTAAATATACACAGGCACAGTGCAAGCAGGCAACTGAGTATTAACAGATGAATGTGAATCATGGAAATGAGCATTAATAACAACCCATCAAGAATTACATACTTTAGAACCAGGAAGACTCTTTTTCTACTTCTGCTTAACATTCACTGGCTGTAAACTTCAACAGAAAGTTTTGATTGTCTACTTCTGGATTTTTGTTTTAGTTCAGAACATGAGTTTTACAGACCTGGCTTATCTGTATGCAGACTATTGGTTCCTCACCTTTTAGGAAGATGCACTCTGACTTCAAAGGGACACCCCTAATTAGTTGCCTTTTATACTTGTTAAGGGTGTAAGGCTGGGAATTTTTCTTGTCAGGGGCAAAATAAAACCCTCACCTGCACAGTTTTGGCAACAGCACTAGCCATGTGGCCATAAATCCTCAGGCACAAAGACCCCCTGCCTACACCAAAAAATGGGTAAAATAAATGCAGTAATTGGCAGTTGGGCTGTGATGGGAGCGACATTCTGAAAAAGACCTGCTATAACATCATGGTAAGATTTGATTTGTTAACATAGTCTCTCCTTTAGCCACATTAAGTGCAACTTTGTTCTTTAAGACAGAACATTTATAGGTTTAGCCATGTCATGCTGCTTGGCGAGATCAGAAACATGAACACCATTCTCAAGTTTAATGATCATCTCTATCGTGATGCTAAGAAATAAGTATAACGCAAGGGATTTGACAGGTTGGCAGAATTGGGGAAGTCCCTAGATTGAGAGACAGGAAGTTGATTAGAGAATGGCAAAACACGAGATTGTGTGCTGACCTGGGAACACAAAGTCTGAGGGAATAGCTGACTAGGAAGTCATTCTGACAGGACCCCAGAGACATAGGAGTGAAAGTGGATCCAGAGTAAAATGGATTCAGCGTTGATCCTGAATGGCAAGGAGTGAAAGCTGTGAAGTGGTTCTAGCAAAGCCACGTTGAAGTATAGCTGAGGACAACTGAAGTGTCCTACTGACTGTTGATTGTACCAATCATGTGTGCGTCAGCGTCGACTGTGGCATGGCTGTATACGCTAAGTGCGACAAGTGGCCCCTGCCTAGATGGCGTAAGTGTTCGGCAAAGTGTATTCTTGTCGCTTATATGGTATTGTGAGTAAACATGGAACTATAGTTAATTCTTCTTGGCTTTCATTTAGAGACACGTGGTAGTTTGTCGGAAGAGAAGTCTGCCTCATCTAATGTGTGAACCTGACCCCTGGACAACAGCCTGTGTCGAATGTGTACGAACGAGAGCTAGCATAAAAGAGACACATTACATTCTCCTTCTTCATTTCTACTGAAATACGCTTAGGCTTCTTTACCCCACTGCTGAGAACACTTTTCACTTTCTTGGGAGCTAAAATAAGTGTTTATGTAATGCAAAAAAAGAAAAAGAAACTTGTATCAAGAACAATGCAACGACAAACAATATTCACAGCGTGCAAATCTGAGTGCAAATGATGTTGTTCATTAGCCGAAAACATGACGCAAAAGCCATTCGTGTGTGTTTATGGCCTGAGTCAAAATGTGTTCAAAAATTATTTTTATGGACCGATTTGTTTGTGACTAGCGGCATTGGTGATCCGAGGTACCACTGTATTGTTGTTGAACTCAGTGCTGCTGAGTTGCCTACTCTGGGCAAATCAATGTCATTTTTACATAGACTTGCATTCTGGGAACTGATTCCAGGGATCCACAGAGGAAGTTAGTATCCACTGGAGATGGCTTATCCACTGGAGATGGCTTATCCACTGAAGATGGCTGCAGCAGCTTTCCCTGGCATTTGGAAGAACACAGCAGATGAAGAAAAGATGGTACTAATCTATGCAATAATTTATGTTTATCAATTAGTTAAATAACTTAACTGGCATACCTGCATGCCTCGTTGTAGTAAGTCATGGAGCTTGCACTCTGCCTCATCCTGGTTGTGTGTGATGAACAAATCTCTGACCCTGTCAAGACAAATGCCAGAAAACAGAGAGATTACAAACTGCTTACACAGAACAGTTGAATGGGAGCAGACAACAAGCCAAGATAATGGTGGAGAGATAATTTACATGCAGACCTACAAACACTGGAAATCGCCAGTTGGAAAGAGAAGGCCGGTCATTGAGATGAATTGATGAGGGTGATATCTAGTGCAGTAAAACTCAAGGGCCCAGAATGCTGAAGGAAAAGAAGAAGAAGAAAAAAACGAAGAAGTAAAAGAAAAAGAATACTTTGTCAAGACATCAAAATATTTGCTTGGCTAGCCTCAATCTACCATTATGTTGTGAGAAATGAGAAGAGTTGAACTGCAGTAAAGCTGAAAAAAAATTAAATAAATTTAACTTCAGCAAAACAATTTAAAAAAAATTTATTTTGCGGCAATAATGGTAGGAAAAAATATAATGAATGAAAAAATGGAAATGGGAATGGATCAGCTGAAAATTACACAGCTGCTACACTGCCATAGCTACCTTGACCTCTGTAGTCTATACCTAAACATGACCAAGTCACATTAAATTTGATCTTGCAATCTTCAGCTTGACATGTGTGACCTTTAATAAATTACTGATGTATCTGTGATTATGCTGCACTACCGAGACTCTAATTATGTAATTAGCCTTCAACACTTGACCCCATGTATCATGGAAAGATATAAAACCGAACAAAAAAGAGATCAGCCAGCTTCAAAATATAACAAACACAAACAAAACGTGAATGTTGCAGCTATAGGGCCTTCATCAGCTCATACATAAATCAAATAGAACCACAAGAATACACAAAATCACTTAACCTGACCTGTGTAATCTGACTTTCCCTGTACTTTATGTAATCTTTAAAATCATTAAACATGGACTGTGAAACTTGCCAGGAAGAACCAGGACTTACACATCATGAGGCATGCGATTCACAAGCATTGATCCGATCTCATCATGGCAGCCCGCAATTGCCAGGTGGAACGGAAATTTCTTCTCTTTGTCCCTGACATGAGGAAGAGCATCATTCTCTAGCAGCTCACTCACGACACCCCTGCCATTTTGGAAGCAAAAAATACAAATATGGCTGTATATAATACTTCACAAACAATCTGCAATATGAAAGTTAGCAACTGGCCACATTTTGTCAGTGTATTTATTATTTTGCTAAACAATATCAGTATGCAGATTTAATCGTTTTATTCCTAATTTCTGCTTTATGCCGCTATATGTTGCAGCTGAAAAGATGATAAGATCACTGAGCCTTCTTCTTCTTCTCTTGTGCTCACTTTCTGATTTACACAAACAGAAAAGTTCTTCTGATAAACCTGACTGTTTTTAGGAGTTCCCTTTTAGTTCCATACAACTTTGGGTATAGCGTTGACTCACTAGGCCAATTTTTCTTTTCTTAATGGGCTGTACAAGGGATATTCTTGCATATTGTTCTGTAGTCTGCACATACAGTCCACATCGACACAGTGGTGAACTACTTAGAACGAAGCCTCTGCATATGCTTGTTAAATTTGTTATGACCTGTCCTGAGGCGTAGAATAATGACCTGCCCATGCCTGTCAAGTAAGCGGTGGTTTTCTCTGGCCAGACTCTGATCACCTTTGATAGACTGGATGGACCTTTTCTTCTCATATTTGTTACTTCATTCTCTTGCTGTTCTCATTCTGCCCCTTTCTTAGCAAGTCTATCTGCGGTGTTGTTTCCTGGTATACCACAGTGGGATGGCACCCACTGGAGTACAGTATGCTTTTCAGCAGCCACCTTGCCAAGTTCAGATCTCACTCTTGAGGGCTTGAAGCACTGACAGTGTATCTGTGAAGATGACCACTTGGTGGCAGTCAGAACTGGTGCTGTATAACATTAGGCAGCTCACACTAATGCTAGGATCTCTGCTGCATAGTTGAAACAGAAATCTTAGTGGGTATATTTAATGTGTCACAGTGGTTGCCTGGTATGTAATAAAGATGCCAGCACTCTAACTTTTAACTGGTTGCTGATCCATCTGTGTCAGCATATATCCACGTCTATTTTTCTAGATCCTGCCAAGAGCAGCTGTTCATTTCTGAAGGTCATTAGACTCATCTCCAGCTGTGAATCCTTTGACTGAAGTTATTACCTGTATTGTGTCATTGACTTGCTTCCAAGGTTCAGGGTATAGGGTAGGTTCCAGTGTTGTGGTTTCATGGGTAGATTCTCTTGATACAGTCTTCTAAACCATTTCCCCCAATGGACAAAGCTGCTATGCTTGAGATGCCCCAATGTCAGATCATCTAACCTTTCATTCATTGGGTATGACTGCATACTATTAGACTTCTCCATCTAGATCATAATTTCAATGTCTCTTCTATAGGACAACGGCTGCACTGCAGTTATTTTCTGCATCTCCAGGATTGGTGCAGTTTTGGGTGATCCTGTGTTGAGCCTAAAGGCTTGATTTTGCACTCTGTCTAATGATTGTAGATGGGGATTATTAGCTGTTGACCAAGCTGTTGCACCAATCTTTAAGTGGGGTCTTATTGTTCCATCATAAACTTTCTTTAGGGTTTATCTTTCACTCCCCAACTTCAACCTGCCAGTTTTCTAAGCAGCCCTTGTCTCCTGACCTTCCCTTCTACATTTTCTATATGTTTATTTTACATGAGCCTTATATCAAATGTCACTCCAAGATAAATGGGGAAGCTTTCTTCCTTTAGCGAAGATGTTCCTAGGTGAATACTAGCAGCTTTGTTCCTGGGGGGAAGAGAGAAAAGCATTGTGGATGCTTTGTCTGTGTACCAATTGAAGGCTTGGTCCACCTGGAAGCCAAGGTAATGCTTGAAAAAATCCATGGGATTTAGATCTGCAGCATGCGTCTAGCCTCTAAACTATGGTGGCTCCCAATCAACAGTAAACAATAATACTGAACAGTAAAATAATGCATTTTTCTTTTGCAACAGAAAGCGTAAGAGGCAATTACAGCTGCTAGATGTACATCTCGCCACTGTTTTAAAGTGAGCTATGCTGCACTGTTTCTTCCAGCTTTTCAATTTGTATTTTCACAATCCAAGATTTACAATGCAAACTGCTTTGTCAATTGAGGCTTAGAGTAAAATTCCTAAGAGCTATATACAGTAAAACCTTGTTAAGGGACCCAAATAAATACAGCTTACAGAACACCCTCTGAAACAAACCAAGAATTTCAAATACTCAGGAAGCATAATATCAGCAAAACAGAAGATGAAACTGATGACAGTTGTAACAAAATAAACCAGCTCATTGGGCAAATGCACCAATAATAAGAAACAAACATGCATCAGTAGAAACCAAAAGAGAACTTTATGACACAATCTTCTTGCCAACCCTGTGTTACCTACGAGAAACCTAGAAAACAACAGAAACAAAGAAAAAACAGTTACAATTTAAAGGTGATTCCTGCAAAGGGCTATTAATATAATAAGAAAAGAAAAGATCAGAAACGATGAAATCCGAAGGAAAATGAGGGGTAGCAGCAGCTTTGCATTTAATTAGAAGAAAACAGGTGAAATGGCTTGGCCATATAACATGGATGTCAGCAAACAGTATACCACAGCAAGCAATGATGTACAGACCTGGCAGGAAGCAAAGATAAGGCCGATCATGCAAGCGATGGACAGAGGGAATTAAGTCCTTAGCAATCCCAATAGCACACAAACGCGCTCTTTACCATAAAAATTATTCTTCACCTCAACACCACAAGGTATAAGAGCATCAAGATGAGAAGAGATGACGAATCTACATTCTTTGGTCATGTCATCAGAAGAAGAAAACTGGAGCACATGATGATGGTGAAAAAAGTTAGAAACAACACAAAATCTTACTTAAATCCTTTCTTGACAGCATGATGCAGTGCTGTCTGCCAGTTGGCATCACATAGCGAAGGACTGGCACCTCGGTGCAATAAGGCATTGACAAATATCTGGACCTGAAGTGAGACCAACAGAATGCATGGTTATATTTGCTCACACTTTCTGTCTGTGTGTGTGAAGATGTGTATGAAAATCTGTCCCCATTAGTGACAGATTTCAAGGTTCTGTTTGGGTGGGTTCTGAGGCCCCTTTGTGGGAGAGAAAAAGAACAGACCATACCCCCCAACAAGCATGTTATAAAAGTCGACTAATTAGGGGTTTTCTCTTCGAAGTCAGAGTGCATCTACCTGAGAGACAAGGAACTAACAGTCTCTATACAAATAAACTAGATCTATAAGATGAATGTTAATGCACAACTCAAGTTCTCTAACAAAACTAAAGTCCAGAAGTAGATGTACAACCAGTATACAGAGGATTAACTTGAAGAAGAAGAAGGTTCCGTCTCTACTAGTGGCAGGGTTCACTCTTCTGTCTCTACTAGGCAAGGTTCAAGGTTCTTTCCCCACTGGTGCAGAGTTTAAGGTTTTGTCCCTGCCAGTGGCAGGGTTCAAGGTTCTGTCCCTAATAGTGGGAAAGTTCAAGGTTCTGTCTCTACTAGTGGCAGGGTTCAAGGTTCTCTCCCTACAGTGGCAGGGTTCAAGGATCTGTCCCTACTAGTGGCAGGGTTCAAGGTTCTCTCCCTACAGTGGCAGGGTTCAAGGGTCTGTCCCTACTAGTGGCAGAGTTCAAGGTTCTGTTCCCAGGTGTAACAAGATCACTTCACCAATCTGATAACCCTTAACCATTCAACACACGGTTTAACTTCATGGCTGCAGTTGCGCACATTGTTCATTATAGAAATGCAGTAATTTCACCTTTATCTCCTGGGTCATCTGAGATACCACATGGAGTAGAGCCTTGTCTTTGCTTCCTTCCCTCTTAATAAGTCTGTCAATCACAACCTCTGTCTCCGCCTCCTGTCGACCCACCATGAAGTTTTGGGTCTTCTGGGCAACCTTGAAATCATAAACATATACACTTTTTATACTTAGACATTTGGTTTAAAGACTTTATTCCCCACATGGGTTCTAAGACCCAATTTTATGTGTGTGTGTGTGTGTGTGTGTGGGGAGGGGGGGATAGACCCAGTGTTCCCTCTAACATTTTTTTTTTTAGTTGCGAATCTTTTACAGAATGTCGCAGAACCAACCCCAACAGCCCCTGGCTGTTGTGTGTGTTTTCTAGGCAAATTTATAACCAGCAGTTTGCCATTGTTTTCTGGACGGTCTGCTTTCTTGATACCACTGTCAAAACCAACGCAAGGCGCATGGCCCGCAGCTGGGATCGAACACGACATCCCAGCATCACGAAGCGTTCGCATCAGCTTAGCCACAGAGCAGACGTTCCCTCTAATAAGCATGTCAAAAAAGAAAAGGCAACTGAGTTGTGGTATGTTGAAATCAGATGTGTTGATACTGGAGCCTAGCTATACATCACAACAGTGTGCCAACCATACTTTTAAGGACACACACAGCAGAAGAAAAAAATGTCTCAGTGGTCATGGACATTTTTTCTGTAAATGCACATATTTTTTTTATTTCAAGGCAGAGGCTAGTGGAAAATAAAGTATAATAGAATCAGTGCTTCATATTGACTTTGTGAATGTGCTGGATGTATCTAATCAGAATGTGATGGGGTAGTTAGTATCCATGCACTTGAGAGATGTAACACTTATGGGCATGTAAAAAGTAAGGTAAAGGACCCTTTTCCACACTTTCAGGCGTATTGGGTATATAGGGCTAGACATATATTTATAGACCACTCAGCACTGGGTGGGTGATGTCGTCAACATCCCTATGAGCATGCACTGAATGCTTTATCATAACTTCTGTTAACCAGTAAAGAACATATATATTTGACCACAATAGCTCAAGCTTATCCTAAAACATCTGTGAAAGCAGAGCATCATATGATGTAACAATAAATTAAATAACGCAATAGTTAACATGTTAGTCTACAGATTATCCTCATTGCACACATTGAACCATTCAGTCCACAAGTGCTCAAATCTCCTCCCCAGTAAATCCTGCAGCTTGTAGCAGCTGAAGACACCAGTTCTGTATTGGTTTGTCATTCATCTTTGGCTTCCTGTATAGTGCTCTAGTCTGGCCACTCGTCTTTTAACATGTTTTATTGCAGTCTTGTCAAAATTGTAGATTTACAGTCCTTGCTTCGTTCTCACAAACGTCTTACTTCTCATACAGCATTCAGTATATCAGCCTGGTTCATGGCATGTCCGCCCTCCCTAGCAGCTTCACTTGCAAGCATATCAGATTGCTCATTTCCATGCACGCTGTGTGCCTGGCACCAAAGTAAAAATGATGTGTCTCACCCCGGACTACCTCAGAGACTCCAAGCACTGTAACTGGACCAAGCCCATCCCTATCTTCCTGAGCATACTCAAAGAGTCACAGAGAAAGCATGTGTGAGTCAAGGTCTGTGTCTCCAGCTATGTCACTGCTATGGTCACTGCCATGACTCCCACAGCCAGACTACTTGTAGTCACAGCAAAAGCACCAGAATCTTGCTTCACAATTCTAACTCCAACCTCAGCCACAAAAGTTAACATGAAGGGTTGTTTCTTTCATAATTAAAATGAAGGGATATTATTCTCATAGTTAACATGCAAAGATGTTACCCATATAGTTAACATGAAGGGATGTTGCTGATATAAGTGGCATGAAGAGATGTTACTCTCATAGTGAGCATAAAGAGATGTTAACTCTCATAGTTAACACTATGGGATGTAATGCTCACAGTTAACATTATGGGATGTTACGCTCATAGTTAACATGAAAGGATGCTCCTCTCATAGTTCACATGATAAGATGTTACTCTCATAGTTAACATAAAGGGATGTTTCATAGCTAACATTAAAAGATGTTACTCTCATAGATAACACGGTGGAATGTTACTCTCATAGTTAATGTGAAGGGATATTACCTCATAGTTAACATAATAAGACGTTATTCTTATAGTTAATATGAAGGGATGTTATTCTCATAGCTGTCATGAGGGGATGTTACTCTCAAAGTTAACATGAAGGGATATTAGAGAACACAAAGGTATGTTACTCTTTTAGTTAATATGAAGGGATGCTATTCTCATAATTACATTAATTGTTTGAAAGTCAGAAATTGAACTCATGGCTCTGAGCAAATACAATGAAGAACATGGATGATTACTTACCTCTTTCTGAAATGAATCATCTTTGACTTCATCACCCAAGATGGCTGAAAGCGTCTGGTTCGATGAGGTGATCTGCCATTTTATGGCCTGTTCAAAAGGGCTTTCTAGTATTTCTGCTGATTGGTAACATAATGTAAATGAAGAAGCTTGACAACTCTGGCCTTCAGATATATTAGGTAACTTCATAATGGTGTTAGGTCACCAATTTTCTTCCTTCTTTTCTTCACAGTAACATTTCTAGTATTCTCTTTAAAAGTGTAGATTTATCATCACAGCTGAGTAAATATACTCACCCAAGATAAGTGTGTGCAGGTGTGTGTGTGTGCGCGTGTGTGCAAGCATATGTGTGTGTGTGTGTCTGTCTCTCAGTGTATGTCTGTGTGTATGCATGTGTGTATGTATGTGTGTGCATGTGTGTAAACACATATACCATCACCAAAATATATATTGATAAATGTTTGTGCTTAACTCTTTCAGTCCCAGCTGGTTTAGCATAAGAGGCTCAAAGGGTAGTACAGAGTAACATATAATAGGTGCATCTTGCATTCATTGCATAGGCAGAAAACTATGAATGTACGATGCATTCCTTGGGACTGAAGGAGTTAATACAATGCACACAAAAATATATTAAAGACAATTTCATATTATCAAAATCTCTTGTCCCCCAAAAACCCACACAGTTAACTATGTTTAAATGGTACTTCATCAAACATTTGGTTCTCCCCAACCCCATTTGATGAACAATGGTTAGATGAAATTTATCTTGGAAAGAAACCGTCATGAGGCCTGATTTGTTATTTATCCCAAAGTGACTTAGTTTCCTCATCTTCTCAGCCCTAAGACATTCTTATTAAGGTTGGTATCAATATGGCTGCTCCAGAGACTCACGGGTTGGGAGATGGTTGCAGTAGCTTTCCTCTGAGGTTTGGCAGCACATGCAACTTAAAGAGACCATGTGGTTGGCAAATAATATCTCTTAATACTGTTAACTGATCAATCAACCAGTTTTTCAATCAATAAATTAATTACTCCAATTAATCAACCAATCAGTAAAAAAATCAGCCATTTAGTCAGTTGGACAGTTAAACAAGTAACAAATGAACAAAATATGTGACATAAAAACAAATGGTAAGTGAAGCATACAGTTAGCTAATTGATCAGTGAAACATACAATCAGCTGATTAGTCAGTCAGTCAAAGAAGCAATAAAACAATCAGTTATTTAATTGTTTAGTCAACAAGCCAGCAAATAATCAATTAGTCAGAAAAGCAATTAGTCAGTAAAGCAATCGATCAGTCAATTAATTAGTTGGTCAATGAAGCAAGCAAACAATCAATTAATCAGTTGGTCAATAAAGAAAGCAAACAGTCAATAAATCAGTTGGTCAATGAAGAAAGCAAACAATCAGTCAATTACTCAGATGGTCAATGAAGAAAGCAAACAAACAGTCAATAAATCAGTTGGTCAATGAAGAAAGCAATCAATCAGTCGATTAATCAGGTGGTCAATGAAGCAAACAATTAGTCAATTACACAATGAAATGGACAACATTAACAATGGTCTGGAAGACACTTGTATGACTTCACCCACCGAGATGATACAATACAGCAACTGCTGATTTTTAACAGCTGGTCTTAAAGGGGTAAATGATAGTTGACAATGAAGATAATAAATAACTAATCACTTGTTAGAGGATCATCTTTGATGTGTCTCCTCTTTGTAATATAGAGGTGCTTGTGAGTTCCAGTGACCTCAAGAGCTATGTCAACTGTTACTTAGCTATTCTTTGGGTCTCCTATGGCAGACATGTCAGGGACGTAAGCCAGATGAAGAAATACAAAACCCTGCAGCCTTTTAGGTAGACTGGGGAGAGCCACCAGCTAAGGAAAGCAAAAGCAAAAAACTCTTTGTCGCAGTCTGATATACGGAACCACAGACTTGACAAAACTGCAGTGCAGCTCATTAGGTTATGACTTGTTAGAAGATCATCAATCAGGGGTCCTTTACAGAATGTTGCGCTTGTCACAGAATGCTTAAAAGTCTCTCTTTCTCTAGCCAATTCTCCAGCTTTGTGTGCTTTCATAGCCAATGTATCTTCAGTGTCTTGTATCTACATTTCTGAGGTCTGCCTCTGAGTAGCTTTTTAGAAAATTCTACCCTCTATCACCGTTCCCTCCAGGCCACCATGACATAAAACATGGTCAAAAAATCTCAGCTTTCATGATAGGATGCTGTTTACAAGCCAATTCTCCTTGATGTGCAAATTATGCAGAATTATCATATTTGAAAATGCAGTGCACTTTGCAGCTCTGTGGCTTAGAGGTTACTGAAATCATTTCCCAGGGTTCAATTCCCACGAAGTGCGATTTAAACTACAACCATTCTCATGGCTGTTGGACACTGGTACTTCTTTTTCTTTTGCATTTGCCCTTAAAAGGGCAGTTGGAATGCTGTGTTACGGTTTACAGCTAGGCTCTGATGTTGGAACCTTTCATCCCAAAACATCCTATTTTAGTAAAGAGACACTAATACGAGAGTAACACTGGGGAACAAACTGGTGCCTCACAGCATAATATTCCACACAATTAAGCCAACCTCGCACAATTGTTAGAACTAATGAAACCAATCTTGGCTCACAGTATGTGGTAATGCTGACAGATGCAAAATCCGTACTTGAAGCACTCCAGTCTAGGAAACTACCAGAATTGCAAACACTGCTGACACAACTCAGCCTTCAGCGAAGAGTTGTAATGCAATGGATACCGTCCCATGGTGGAGTGCCTGGAAATGAGAAAGCTGATCATCTGGCAGGGGAAGGTGCGACAAAAGTAAAGCCGGATGTACCAGTCACATACCACCAAAAGAAAAGGATCATTAAATCAATCAGGAAACTACCAGCGCCAGCACAAGATGACTATTTTATTATGGACAGATCAGAACAAGTCATAATCCTCCGCCTCAGAACAGGGCACAACCGATTATGTAACCACATGTACACAAAATTCAAGATGAACGTATCAGCCATGTGCACCTGTGGAAAGCTGTCCCACACAGCAGAGCATGTACTCCAGGACTGCACAAAATTTGACACATTAGGGCAAACCTTTTGGCCGGAAAGAACAACAGTGGAACGTAAACTCTATGGACCACTGAATGAACTAACAATGACAGTGAAATTTATACAAGGGACAAAATTGCTGATGTAGACAACTTATTTCAGGTGAATGAAAGAAGAAGAAGAAGAAGAACTAATGAAAGAACCATGCTAAATCTGTTAAGATGCCTCAACAACTCACCTTCTCCATCAATGCAGTCTGTGAAACATTGCATGGGAATGTCTCCTGTACTCTGAGACCTGAACAAGATCCTGCCATTTCTGTGTTTTCTGTGTTTGTGAATGTTTGCTGATATTACAGATGTCATGTCCAGGACTACAGAAGTTGTGTCCCCAGCCTCAAATATGACATCTTTCCTCTCCACCTCTGATCCCATATCATCATCAGCTGTCACACAGAACTCTTTGTCCTGCAATAAACACAGTAACTTTATTAATAATTCTTCTTTCTTTCTTATGCCTACCCCCCCCCCCCCTACCCCCCCCCCCCACTCCTCCAGTTTTCCCCTGCAGGGATGGAGCATTAACCAGGTCATGTTTTAGAACATCATGGCTCCCATGTGAGTATCAGGGTCACATTTTGTAGGAGGAAAGAAGAGACCCACTGTCCTCTCACATTCATTTAGTAAAAGACGACTAACTAAAGGTTTGCTAAAATCAAAATTGTTGGACTGAAGGCAGATTATTGCAGATTAGCTGTAAACCACAAAACTGTGCCAGCCACTCTTTTAAGGACAAAGGCATAAAAAGAAGAAGAAGAGGAGGAGGAAGAGAAGACAAAGATCATATCATGTACAGACTAGCTGAGATTAGGTCTATGTTGATCTGTTTCCTGTATATGTTTAGGTATTTCACTGTCAACAGACCCAAAGTCCATGGAGACTACAGCCTGCATAAATGTAATTAACACCTGAATAAAAGTGTGAAGATTCTCTGGCAGTGTTACCTTCTAGGGTGACTGGCTGTGATTACAGTTCTCGTCAACAGAAATGTAACTGTGATACACTGACAGAAACTTGATAATGGCAGAGTTATCTCAGTCTTTATCAGTTGTTGCAATGATAAAAAGTAATATGAATGGAGTTGCCAATCACAAGCTGGCAATACTGAAAAATATTATATTTTTTTTATCTGTAGGTAAACACTTCAAGGCCTGATCAACCTTTTGCTAGTTACCTTCCCTGTGTGGGTTCTGCGGCCCCGTTGTTGGAGGAGGGTTAAAATAGAACCTCTGCCATCCTTACCCCTTTTCCCTTTCCCTCCACTAATAAGCATGCTGTAAAATGTGACTAATCAGCTGTTTGCTGAAATCTTATATGTTGGGCCGAAATGCCCAGATATCGCAGCCCAGCTACAAACCACAACATATCATACTAACTAGCTTTTTTAAGGCCAAACTAAGATGAAGAAGAAGCTAAATACCTGGATATAATCATCAGTTTCATCATCATTTAATTTGTTAATTCACACAATCACCAGAATCTTTCTCTCTCACATAGATAGTGAATCTCTCCCACAAAGTCATACATACTTTCTCTCTCACATACATAGTGAATCTCTTCCACAAAGTCATACATACTTTCTCTCTCACATACATAGGGAATCTCTTCCACAAAGTCACCCATACTTTCTCTATCACATACACAGTGAATCTCTCCCACAAAGTCATACATACTGTCTCTCCCACATACACTGTGAATCTCTTACACAAGGTCACATATACTGTCTCTTTCACATAGACAGTGAATTTATTACACAAAGTCACTCATGCAGCCATACACACTGCTTCTCCCCACAGTCTTATTCCCACTGCCCCACAGACACTGTCTCACACAGCACAGCTGCACACAATTTGCCTCTCACACATATAGGACCTCACGAACAGTCTCACACACATTTCACACACCTCCTTACGTGTACACAGTGTCACACACACAAAATTCCTTTCACACACTGTTATATTCAGATATAGTGTCACACACGCAGTCATATAGACACAGTGATACGCGCGCACACACACACACTGTCTCTAGCACACTCACTGCCCCACACGCACATACACGGGAATATAAACATACCTCACACGCTGTGACACACTCTGTCACGCATCACTTAGTGATCCCAACAACACTTCTATGCCTCTTGCTTCTTTTTTTACGGGACGCTACAGTTCAGTAAACTTTCCTGGGGAGAGGGGAAGGGGCGGAGTTGACAAGACATACGCCAGGTAAATAACATATGCCATACATGACCCATACAAAAAGTGAATTAAATAGGTCATAGGTCAGTCGTAAAATTACAAGATCAAACGAGTGAGTGGAAATCCTCTAGAAAGTATAAGAATCAGCTGATTTGACTTTACTTACTTTTCCTTTCTTCTTTCGTCTTTTGCGTTACCACAACACACTCACCTGCAATCAAAATACTAGTTACTCGTTCTATGACTTGAATCAAGTTAAACGGGTCGTTGGTATTTTTTCATCAGTAAGTTTTATTGAAGTATCCACACAATCCAAATCTTGCGACTGTGTCAGCGCGTTCAGGCTGTAAGCAATCTTTCAAATTCAGGTGCAAAATATTACTTAATCTTTATGTGGAAAGCACTAAGAACTATAAATAGATCCATTCATCTGTGACGTAACGGTAGGTGAAAGGGGGAGATAATTTCTCCCTGCAGGTAGTGTCAATGTCCCTTTAGCTGGCCCGGTTCGCTAGTGTAGAACTTTTATCATAGATTTGTGTGATTATGTGTGTGTGAGTGTGAGTGTGTGCGCGCGCGCGTGATATGAATGTGTATGTGTGTACCAATGTATATGTGTGTGTGTGCAGAAGGTGATAAAGTGATATGGCGGTTTGTCTTTTGCCTCGGGTACCTGGAGCAGACATTATTAATCTCGACTCTTCGGTTTTCTTTGTTATCTTACTTGGTAATGAAGTTTGGGCTCCATTTTTAATTATCAGTTACACAACTGTTTACATTTTTTGGTCTGTGTTTGTGGCTTATGCGTTGCGAATGCGCTTTGTAACGACGGGTGCCGGGTTCGAACCCAGCTACAAGCATTTGGCAGCAAATCGATTTTTGGTTGCTTCCACCGTTCATAGAGCAATGGCAAACTACTGAACGTAAATCTGTCTAGAAAAACCATAACAGCCAAAAATGGCTGGGGTTTACTCTGCAATATCCCATAAGAAAACAAGCAACTTTTACACTTTTAAACTATTTTATTTTCTATATTTTTTTTTTTTTTTGTTTCCTGGGCTTTGCCTTGATGGTTTTCCACTTAGAATGTCCAGCAATCAGGTAATCGCAGTTCAAACTTCACAGTGAACGGGTCACTCGATAGTTGCTCCATTTCTGTGCCAACGAAAACACCACAGAATATCAATCGCCGTCACTTGTGGAAAAACACTGCTACAGACTTTTCTTATCAAGATGTGCTCACATTTTCTTCATGGTTCCTTTGTTGGAAAAATGCAGATTTACTAAAAGCAATGTAGACCTACAGTTAACATCTTTATTTCAGCTTGACTTTGTTGTGATGTCCTGGTACAGACTAACGGAGATTCGTGCCTTTTCTTATTGTATTTGTTGTCTTCCTAAACGGATCGTGACTTCAATAAACCAAGGCCCTCTGTAATTTATGTTGATCTACAAGAATAAATGCGGAATATAAAACAAAAATCCACCACTGATACCAAGTGATTTAGACTGTTCCGAAACTACTCGAGGACAGAAAATAGAGAGGATTTAGGCTTAGTTCTATTTGTGATAGATTTTATTACTTTTACCAATGGCCACGTCATCCAAAAAATGGAAAGTATCTTATGACGTCGCAAGTATAATAATAACTGGAATAAAACAAACCCACGGCTCAAGAGATCTTCAGACGGATCAGAGGCAGCATGTTGCAAAATGTGTCAGTGCACTGCTACACCAAGAGTTAGTAGCATATAAAAACATAAAAAATCCTTTTAAAAAAAAACAAGATGAAAACTCCGTCAAAAAGCCAGTCACCGATGGGAGATTTCAACGGACATGTGGGAGAACGTCGACCTCCATGGTCCACATACATGGGACCATTTAGTGACAAAGAAAATAAATGTAACAACAATGGAGAACACTTACTCAATGTATGTGCAGAGCATGAACTAATTATCAGCAACACGCTATACCAACATAAAAGAAGCAAGATATTGACCTGGTATAAATGGAATAATATTAACCAAGCATCACAGATAGATTTCATTCTCACAAAAAAAGAGCGACAGATGGAGACTACAGAAAATCTAGGGCCATCCCAAATGCAATAATAGACTCTGACCATAGACCATAGTACTTTGGCTCTATAAACCAACAAGAATTTGCATTGATAAAACACCACAGCTAATGGATCAGATAGCCATAGAGAAACTAAAAGACAAAGATGTGGCAATTCAAGTTGAGGAAACAGTTAAAAACACCTTCAGTACTCTAGAGAGAGGAAATGACATAGAAGAAGAGTGGCACATTTTTAAAACCTGCATCCTGAATGTAATGACAGAAAAGTGCGGACTCCGAAAGCCAAGAAGACACATGAAACAAACAGCATGGTGGAATGAAGAAGTTAAAATTTCTATCAAAGAAAAGAAGAAATATTTTCATCAGTGGCAAAAGTCCAAATTAGATGAGGACTACATCAAATATAGAAAAGCAAGAGCAAGAGGAAAGTAAATTCGGTTAAATCAGAATCATGGGCAAACTACGGTGAACAATTAGCAAGGCTATGCACTGATTCACTAGGTCAGTTCTACCAAAGCATCAAGGCTATGAGACTGAGAGAAGAGAAATTTAACCCATCAAAGATCTTAAACAGCAAGGCTAAAAAACCACTCACCAAAACCCAAGATGTTAAAAGAAGATGGCAAGAATATTTTTATGAATTACTGAATAGTGGACCACAAGAACCAGTGTCTAATAAAATTAAATTTGGACAAGAACAAGAACCTAATATATTAGAATCTGAAGTTGAAAAGATCCTAGAGCAAAGCGAAAGAAACAAAGCGGCCGGAACAGATGGTATTACAACAGACATAATACTTGCATGTAAGGCAACAGCACTAAAATGGCTGACAAGAATCTTCAATATGGCCTGGGAGGAAATGAAAGTTCCTGTTGATTGGCAGAGAGCAATTATAGTTCCCATATGGAAGAAGAAAGGTGATAAACGAGATTGTAAAACATACAGAGGTATCTCTTTACAAAGCCATGTAGGAAAGATGTTTGCAAAAATATTAGAACGAAGAGTGAGGGTGATATTAGAACCTTAATTAAGTAACAATCAGTTTGGATTTAGAAAAAGAAAGAACTGCACTGATGCAATATATACTCTTCGGCAATTTTGTGAACAGACAATCGAATATAATAAACACCAGAATCTTATATTCATTGATCAAGAGAAGGCTTTTGACAGGGTTAACAGAAATAAACTATGGAACATTCTTGAAGAATATGGTGTACCGGGTCAATTATTGGGAAACATAATGGCTCTCTATCAAAATAGCCAGAGCGCTGTAAGAACAACGGAAGGTATGACAGACTGGTTCCCCATTACATCAGGAGTACGACAAGGATGTGTCCTATCACCCTTACTCTTTATCACATATATGGATAAAATTGCACAGGAGTCAAACCAAAATACAGATATTATAAATGAACTACTTTTTGCAGATGACCAATGTTTGTTACAAGAAGAAGAACAAAAACTACAACAACATGTTGATTCATTGCTCACTAACTGTACAAAATTTGACATGAAAATAAACACCTCAAAAACTGAAGTAATGACCAAAGGAAAGAAACGCAGTAATGTAAAAAGATCAATGACATACAATTAGAACAAGTTCAAGAATTCAAGTACTTAGGATGCCTATTTACAGAAGATGGAAGACTCGATAAAGAGATACAAGCTAGAGTTCAAAAAGCCAATGCAGTCAACTACCAACTGGCCCCACTTCTTCGTCATCCAAAGATCTCGTTACCAGCCAAACAACAGATGATTAACAGCATTTTCATCCCTACGTTATGTTATCAGTGCCAAACGTGGACAATGAACAAATCACATATGCAAAAAATAACTACGTGTGAAATGCGATGTCTCCGAAGAGTCACCAACAATACACGAAAAGACAGTGTCACAAACGACAGGATTAGAGACAAAGTTGGAACAAGAGCATGCATGAAACATATTGAAAGACAGAGAAGGAAGTGGTTTGGCCATTTAGTAAGAATGCAACCGGATCAGATTGCCTATAAGGCCTTTTACAGTAGAACATCGGGAAGAAAGGCCAGAGGAAGACCCAGGAAAAAATGGATAGATGGAGTAGCTGAATACGGCCATAAGATCCAGAAAACTGTCACTCAAATCACGCGAAAGGCTCAAAACAAATATTTTAAACCACGACACTGGGCTACAACCCGGTAAAAGTGAAGAAGACAATAGATAGATAGATTTGTAACTGGTGAACGCGAAGAAGAAGACGATCAAGCACATCTCGCATGGCTGTCTGGTCTAAGCTTTGAACATATGTCGGGGGAATGACGATGTTTGAAACAGCGAGCCTGATCTGACAGACAGTGCGGTTGCAATGACTGGTCTCGTACTGCACAAAAGCGATGCCATCACTGCCATCCGTGACGCTTTTTGCGAAAATAAATGGGGCTAAAGGCATGACTATATCTCTTATCCAGGTAATGTCTTGGAAAGTAAAAGCAGCTGGTGTGATGTTTACCTTACGTATCATGGGCACCAAGATGGGACGCAGCTATGTCTGCCTTTTCATGGATATATAGATGAATGCATCGGTGTTTACGATATGCCCCTGTTGGAACTTCTTGTGCCCGAAGTGTATCCAGTACTTTCAAAAATGTGTCTTTATTTAAAGTGTTGTGGTGTTTGAAAAGTCATTTTGGGGCTGGTCTTTGAGTATTCACAGAAAAAACAAATGATGTTTTGCTGCAAAGTGACACCATCCCATCCCCTTTTATTCTAATTTTAAAAGCCCATTTTATTTTCTTCTGCGTTCGCCCTCGAAAAGATGGTTGCCGCGTTGTGTTATGTGTTGGAGCTAGGCTGTAATATCTTTTCTCTACGGGCCAACAAATCCAACTGTAAAAAGGGCCCTTTTCCACGCTCTCAGACGTAATGGGTATATAGGGCTAGACCTACATTTTATTGACCAATCGACACTTGGTAGGTGATGTTGTCAGTATCACGTCGTCCGCATTTACTCTCCAGGGCTTTACCTGTTACCGTTACCCATTTAAGTTTGGGTCGACCTGGGAGCCTAGGTCATTTTTCTAAAGTCCGGCTCGGTCGGGACCCGAACCCACTACCTTCCGATCCACGTGAGAGTGTCTAACCACTAAACCCACCACGTCTTCTCCCCCCTCCCCCCGATTTAATGCTTTCACTTCCTACTTCCTCTGTAACTGATACCTGCTTAAATCTCTGTCCTTTTTAAAAACAAAATTCAGAGTATTGAATCCCATAATGTAGACATTTCAGTCAGTCCGTTTGTGTGTGTTGTGTTTTGTTTCTTGTCGTCGTTCTGCTGATGAAGGCTAATCGGTGCAGCGTCCTCTATTTATTGTAATTGTAAAGCTGCCATATAGTTTGTGTTTTATATATGTATTTATTTTTCGTTGGCAACTCAAGAAAGGAAGGGATCATATGTGGGATTGTTCCGAGTGCGGTGATGTTAATTCTTTATTCATTGATAGTTTATATTTTTTTTTAATCGCTTGCCATCTTTTCTCTTCCGTTTACTACTAGTTACATACCTATGTTTTGTTTTACCGAGAAATGTAGACCTAACATTTATAAATAGTAAAAACAAATACGAAAGAAATAAAAAATTTGGTAGCCGCCGGATATTGCCGAAACCCGGGATTGAACCAGGGACCTTTAGATCTTCAGTCTAACGCTCTCCCAACTGAGCTATTTCGGCCGCCGAGATAAGTTCTGTCTATTTTGTTATTGTGCTCAAAACAGAAATGACAATCTTTAATTTAGTGGAGGTGTTTTTTTTTAAAATGAGATTGTCTATATGATTGATCCTTGATAGATAATTATCTCAATATGATTTTTTTAATTATCGTTGAATCAGACAGCCAACTTTTGTTTCAAACGGTAAACGAACGTGCCAGGAGCCAAGAGAAAAGGAAGGCAATATATTTACTCCTTTACTTAATCTACATCAGTCGTCTTTAGCGCAACTTTGTTCAAGATAGTATTTTAGTGCAGATGGTAGATTTCCGTTTATGTTTATTCAACAGATAAACATCATGGCACACGGATGTAACCCATAAGTTCTCCGTTCTACTTCTAACTCAAGCTTGAGACTGAAGATGGTAGATTTAGCCATATCCGTCTCTTATGATTTACTTAGCCATGTCAGACTGCTTGACGAGATCAGAGACACGGACAACATTCTCATGTCCAGGGATTATTTTCTTCATCGTTTCTACTGAAACACACTTATGTTTCTTTACACCACTGTCACTAACACTTTTCACTTTCTTGGGAGCCATAACGAGGGCTAATTAACCTAATGAAAGAAAAATGTATCAAGAACAACATCGACAAACAAAGTTCACAGCGCACAGATCTGAGTAGGATACAGCTGATTAGTGAGGATTATCTTTACAGCACTCCAGCCGGACAGGTCCACTGGTGCTCCTATCTCCTCTTCAAAAGATCCACAAGCGTAAAACGACTGACGATACCTATTATGTTGTAAATCGAAAAGAGTAGCCCACGGCCAGCTCCAGTATAAATCTGGAGCTGGCCGTGGAGTAGCCTAACAGCGCTGCAAGGGCAAAATTTACCCAAAGTATTTCAGGATCCTCGCCGGTGCTACGGAGTTCGTGCACTGCGCTTAAAATTTCGGAATCAGGCTCGAGTTAGAAGTAGATCGGAGCACTTATGGGTTACCCTTGTGCCATTATGTTGATCCGTTGTTTAAACCCATAAACCTGCATATCCTGGCAGCCATTCGCAAAGTGCTTAGTGTATTGGAACTCTGCACTGGCTGCTGAAGATGAGGACGGATTGCTCATGGGAATGCCCCGATTGCTGTGATGTCAATTCTTGACTCTACTCAACTCCGAAGTCGGCAATGCATTTTTTATTTATCAATTTCTTTGGGAAACACCGTTTAGGTCAAGGTGAAGGTTCAAGGCCACACTTAAGAATTGTTGAAGTTTGAAGGCACCGTCTGTCAGTTGCCCAGCAATTGGCTTTAATCTGATTCGCACCTCCCCGGCACCCGTAAAGCCAGCAGACTTTGTAAAAATTCATAATTGTGTTATCCTATATCACAAATCATGAGAAGTGTTGTGACCCTCTGCATGCTGAAGCGGCTGTCGGAAAGTCTGCCAAATTCAACAACGAGGGTGGTTATGAAAGATTCTGGTGTCGCCAGGTTTGGGGTCTTCTCTGCGTCCACGAACACGGCCACCAAGTCTGACCTGATGGAGACAGTGGAACCGGACAAAGGGTAAGGTTTTTAGTGAAGGGCTAGATACACCTCTGATTTGGTTATGACGATTGATAACGTTGGCATACTACACAGATGAGACGCCTGGGCGCCAGAACCTGTGGAGTTTCCCCCCCCCCCCCCCCAATCCATTAACGGCTGTGGGCGAAGGGATGCCATCCTCAGAATTTTGCTAACGCTGTGCATGCCTAAATTTGGCCCTGTGTGTGTATATATATATATATATATAAATTGCTCTTGCACTTAAATCTTTGCCCTATTGAGGTCTTCCTTCCGAAACATTGTCTAAGGGTGTTGAATGACACTCCCCCCCCCCACCCCCCAATGTTTGTTTTCATTGTGACTAGACTGTAAAGTACCTCTACATCCCAGGGGAGAAAAGACAAGATTAACATTGCTGTAAGGTACTTTAGCATAGCAGAGGACAGATTAAACAAGATTATTAGATTCCTCTTCACCTTAGGGTAGAGGAGAAAAGACAGAAAGCTATGAGATACCTCTACATTCCAGGGTAGAAGACGCAAGACTGTAAGATACCTATACATCCCACAGTAGAAGAGGGAAAACCAAACAAGATTCAAAAACCTCTACATCCCAGTGTAGAGAAGGAGAGACTAAACAAAAAGATACCTCTACATCCCAGAGCAGAAGAGGGAAACTGAACAAGGCAACAATACCTCTACATTCCAGGGTAGAAAAGAAAAGACTAAAACACCTTTACATCCAATGGTATAAGAGGAAAGACTAAACAAGACTGTAAAGTTTACCTATGAAGGAAGACATTAATTGAATTATAATTTCTCACAATACAGGCATGCACACAGCCTTGTTGGACGAGACTTTCTCAGTTTGAATCACTTCAAGAGTGAAGACATCAAGCAGTTTTTGTGGACGGCCAAAGACCTCAAGACAAGAATCAAAGACAATGGAGAAGTAGGTCCAGACAGATCAGAAATATTAGCTTCCATTTTAAGACCACCATCAGTTTTGACAATCACATCCTTCTCTTATATTAAGATTTGCGGGCTATCCTCCGAAAAATGGTCCTAAATTATCGAGGCGGAAAATATACCCTAACAGAGCCTTAGTCATGTGTCAATTGCGCACTTCCGTCGTCTTAAATTGGGCACTTCTGCCGACTTCCGCTACCGTCGAGAGTATTCCCCACGCCATGGATTGAAGCTAAACTAGATGGCTGGGACTCACGAGCGGCAGCTACCGCATCTCTTGCAGCTTCCTTCATTTTATTTGCTCGTGAGTCCTAGCCATCTAGTTTAGCCCCAATCCACAGCGCGTGAGTGGCGTGGGGGATACTCTCAGCGGTGGCGGAAGTCGGAGGAAGTTCGCAATTTGGCGGTGGCGTTATAGTCCCCGGAAGTAATTGACACGTGACTGAGGCTCTGTTATGGTATATTGTCCCCTCAATAATTTAGGACCGTTATTTGGAGGATAGCCGATTTGTGTGTTCATTTGCAGAGTTTTTTATTTTTTTTAAATTTCCAAATAACCATCACATGTTGTCTTTTTCTGTCTTATGTCAATGTCTACCTTAGGCAGTTTACAAAATGATAGGTAGCCAAGCCAAGACATGCTTAGCTGTTTGGTCTGCTGTGATACTGTGAAGTCCTAAACTGTCAGAGACTCCTTCAATTAATTTTCTTCTAGGTTTCAATCTGCTTCTTTGTATTTACATTTTTAGGCTGTCTGCTGCCAGCATTGTTTGATCCTTCTCATTAGTTGGTTGAACCAGTTCAGTTTTTTCACTTGTTTCATATTTCTCTTCGTAATGCTGGGTTCGGTCCCAGCTGCAGGGGATTTTTCACCTTGCGTTGGTTTTGACAGTGGTGTCGAGAGCCCATCTTTCAGACAGCAACGGCAAACTACTGAACATAAAATTTGCTTATAAAAATCACAACAGCCAAATAAATGCTGTGGTTGTTTTGCATTATCCTGTAAAGGGTACGTAACTAACTTTTTTGTATTTTTCATCAGCAGGTGACTGTGACTGTCTATAAATTTATATGAAAAAGCTGTTCCCAGAAATGAAATGCGTCAGCCATTTTTGGTGAGGAGGAATTGACACATGGTTACCTTAGTGACTATGGCTGTATCTCTTTAGTGTTGCTTCTTATCCTTCCAGTGAACCAGTAGGAATTTGAATGTTCTTTCATCAAAAGTAGCAATGACATTTCCGTTGCAGATTTTTCAGCCTCTGGTTGGTAAATCAGCTGCTTTGGTCTTTCAGAAGCGAAGTACACGTACAAGACTATCGGCAGAAATGGGTATGTGTGGAATTGTTGCAATTTATTTGTTTACATGCAAGCTTTTTCCAAAACAGTTTTTATAATGTAAATGAAAAAATAATTTATTACTGCTATACAAAATCTCAAGAGATCTTACTGAATTACGTTGATCTTTCCTGATGTGTCTGAATCATGTTGATCACCTCCAAGTTTGATAAAACAATAGATTGCTTCTTCTAGATCAATCATGTTGGTTTTCTTTTTATTTTTGTTCACCCTTAAAAAGGTGATGGGTACATTGTTTTTTGGTTTACAGATAAACTGTTCTATCTGCACCTTTCAGCCTAACATGTCCGATTTAATCAGATCCTTAATTAACCATCTTGTTAGAGAGCAGTGGGTTTCTTTATTTTCCTCCGAAATGAGGCACCAGAACCCTAAAGGCAAAGGGGACAGTCAGAGGCTAAGAAGTGCATTCCAGAAAATTGCTTGTCATAACTGAATGCACTGAGCACCCAATCAATCAATCCTCATCACGCCCAGAGACAGATACAAACTGTCGCCACTTAATTCGATCCTGAACCATTCTCTCTATCTCAGAAGGCTAAACCAAATGACCAGTGTTGGCTAGAAGGTGCAAAATATCACAGCTATGCTTTAAACAGGAACAACGCTTGTGATTACCTAGGCAAACTTCATATGTGGGCCCCACTGCCTCCATATCACTAAGGTCATAAAAGGCAACTAGTTACAGATATTTCCTCAGAAGTCAGAGAGCATCTACCTGAGAGATGAGGAACTGACAGTCTGCATACATTTTACATATCTCTAAAATGGATGTGTACACAAAATTCAAGTACTGGAACAAGACTAAAGTCCAAAAGTGGAGGAATAACCATACCCTTCTGTCAGTACATGAAGAAGAAGATCACCTGAGCAAACAATGAAGATTAAGAAAAAGAAGAATGTATTGAACCACTAGTTTAATATAAATTACTTCATCAACACACATAGAACATAAAATATTTTTCTTTGTGCCATCAGTTTCTAAAAAAATGTATTGGCTGTATTTGCCAATTATTTTGGAGACCCTGGTTCGAATCCTCGGTAAGACGATCAATTTTTTTCTGTCAGAGATCAAAATGGAAATTCTAACCTGCAGATTCTATATCTTCAGGCTTCAAACCTCGACCATCCCACCCCAGTAAAGCGGTACATAGAGGCAGTAAGAAATGGAAAGTAAAAGTAAAGACCCCTTTTCCACACCTTTAGGCTTATAGGGCTAGACCTATATTTTTATAGACTAATCGGCACAAGATGGGTGATGTGGTCGCGGCCACTTTTACTTCCTGGGACTGCACCCGTACCCATTCAAGACCTGGTAGTCAAAGTCTTGAAATGTCAGGAAGTGAACCCAGAGACCTTCCAATCCGCGGGCGAGAGTCTAGCCACTATGCCACGGCGACTACCCATAGAGGCAGTAATGACAGTTATTTACCACTTTTAGGGTGATGCGGGACAGAGGAGTTCTGGGCCTTAGGAGTTCAGGCCGCATGGCCAGTGCAGTCACCCCCGAATATGCACGTTTGGATTTTTGTTTGTGTTTTCTCTACAGAACAATCTCCACCCCTTTTTCGAGGATCAAACCCAGGTCTTCCGCATAAGAGGCCCTTGCGTGGTGCAGTGATTTAGGTCACAGGCATGAGGGAAAGTTAAGTCCAACATGATGTGTATAAGGAGATACTCCGTACGTCACTCAGGCGCCAGTCCTTCACTGTTCTAGTTTTAGGGAACCTCACGCAAGACCCCTGCAGCACGTCCTTGTCGTGCGCCAGGAATAATATCTCAAATGAGCATTAACAGAGCTGTCAGGGGATCTCGGAGTTTGGCGGTCCCCAGAGGTGATGTGTCCTTGTGGCTCTCATCAGCCCGCCCCCAAATGCACGGGTGAAAAAGGTTATCAAAACTCATTAGAAACATGAGTAAAGTGCATACCAAACGTACAACTAAAATTACAACCCTTGGTTAAAAGATTGCGGAGTGAAAAGAACATTGTTTTGCTAAGACTCAACCCTTGACCTAGAGATTTACCTGCAGCACAGACGAGTAACATCTCCTGGGGGTGGCGTCTCGCAGCAAGATTCTACCCATGTACATCCTCTGTTAACCCTCAGTGTCGTCATCACCGCGCTGAGGTACACCACAACAGCAACAGTCCATTGGCTGGCTAAGCCTAAATGTCCGACAAAACTAGATCCAGACGAGTAACATCTCCTGGTGGTGGCGTCTCGCAGCAAGACTCTACCCATGTACATCCTCTGTTAACCCTCAGTGTCGTTGTCAGCGCGCTGAGGTACACCACAATAGCGACAGCCCATTGGCTGGGGTACACCACAATAGCAACAGCCCCTTCGGCACAGGAGTAAGCTCAAAATCCAACCATCACAAATCGTACTGAATGGGAAAAAGTCCAAATGTACACACCCAAAGACCCCACTCGCCCAAGTGTTGGGACCAAACAGATAACATCATGCCTGACGCAGGATGTTAAATTCTGTCGTGCTAACGGCTCGTCAAAGATATCTAACGTGCAAAGAAAAAGAATGTACCTATTCGTGTGGTCACAAAAGTCCAGAACCCGCGGGCTGCTCCCCGCTGATCTCTGGAGGGCGCAGCCCTTGTCGAGCGGGAGGCCTTATACGGTTGTGGGGTTAAGCAGGCATGTGCAGGACGTGACGAGAGTTAACCGTTCCACAAGGGGCTGCCCCAAAGGGGTTACCCTGGGGGCAACACCTGCGGAGAAGGTGACAAAGAGGACACCACACAAATAAGGTCAGATCTCGACCCACACAAAACAATGGCCACAGTCATCCTAGAAATAGGCCTGACGTCTTCCCTCGAAGTACATCTGCCCGCGAGGCAGGGAACAGCAAAACGGTTGTACACGCAAAACTCAGGTCCAGGTAAAAGCCAAAAGTCCAAGCGGACGATTAACCCGGACCTTCGGCCGGAATTCACAGCCGATGAACAAAGAAGAAGAAGAAGAAGAGATCCTTGCTCTAACCACCTTGTCAGCCATTTCTTTTTCAAGATCACTGCTTCTATGTTGTGTAAATTTGTAGCATCCACCGCCTCCTATTTTCAGGAATGACAAAACTTGGTGGCAGTGCCTGTTTTTTAGGACCAGACGACATTCACCTTGGTGTTAATGAAAGTGTCAAAGATTCAGCCAGGTGAGAACAAGTATTGTCTTCAAATACTCACATACCAAAACATACATAGATATAAGAACCTGATGTCTCAAATTATGCTTTTTGGCCCTGTTGCTGCTTTAGTCAGTGTATCATTTCTATTTTTGGGACCCTGGTCCTATTTAGGGTTAAAAATTTTTTTATATTTACTGCTCTGCTAACAAGCATGTCGACTAACTAGGGATGTCTCTTTTAATAGTCAAAGTGCATCCTAATAGACAAGGAAAAAACAGTTTGCCTGCATATAAGACAGATCTGTAAAACAGATGTGCATGCAAAACTCATGTTCTGGAACAAAACCAAAGTCCAGAAGTGGACGTACAACAAGAACTTTCCGCAGCAGTTTACAGCCGTTGAATGAAGTATGTTATCGTTATTGTGTAAACACTTTCTGTTTGCTTTTTCAAAAAAAATAAACTGAAAGATTAGAGATTCACTCTTCTGGTCCCAACTATTATTTTCATAATAAAATACAGAACTATTTCAGTTTTCCCATGTGAATTCCGGGTTTCTCATTTTGGAGGGAAAAATTCAGACTCACTGCTTCCCTAACAGACATGTTGTAAAAGAAAACTAATTAGGGATTTTTCTTCAGAAAATGGAGCGCATCTGCCTGAGAGATAAGGACTGGTTAAGTCTATTCCAGAAGTGGATAAACAGCCAGAACTTTTCACTGGAGCCAATGAACGCTGAGAAGAAGAAGATTTTAAATTTAATCAGAGCATACTCAAAAATTTCTGACAAAAAGATATAGCAACTTCTCTGTATATTTGATATAGAAAGTATGTTTAGCCTCTTCTAAATTGCTGGATGGTGGATTTTAATAAAGTTATTTCTGTTTTTATGCAGCTACAACAAGAAGGTTTGCAAAGAAAGGGATAATAAAGCATTCTCTTGTAGCTATTTGAAAGACATAGATAATGACTGTGTTTGTAGGTTAATAATTGATTTGTAATGCTGTATATTGCAGAGTTTTAACTTCCATGGCTGATGTTATTGTAGCCAGAGTACATGGCCAGGAAGTTTTAGATGAACTGGCAAACGAGGCAAGAATTCCTGTTATCAGTGGATTGTCTGACTTTCTTCATCCGTTACAGATTCTGGCAGACTTCATGACATTACAGGTGATAGTCTTCAAGTTTCTGAATGTATCAGTGTTTTGGCCAGTGAAACTTCACTTCTTTTTTGTAGTTTCAATGTTCTTGCTTGCAAGCTACAGGATGTCCGTTTTAAAATGTCATTCTTGCTCATTTACTGTTATCTTTTTCTACCCTAGTATACATCTGACAACCATGTTTATTTTAACACGGTCATATTTTAGAAATACGACAGGTGCAAATACCCTACATGAATTTCAAATAAATAATAAAAATAAAGAAGTTTGGATAACTTATACAAATGAATCTGATAAAATACAGTAAAACTTTATTAACACAAACTCACTTAAGATGAACGCTTGGTTAACGTGAACAGACTTTTAGTCTTAGCAGGGGTATGTTATTTGTAATACATCTATTGGTCGCTAAGCACAAATTTTATTTTACATGAACTCTTGATTTTTTTTTTCGGCCCCTAGGAATTCCCATTAATAAGGTTGTACTGCATTAAAAAAAGCGCACAGCCACAATCTGTTTATATTTCACAGCAAATAATATTGACAACATCAAGGGTGTATTGAACAAATAATAAACAAGTGTGAAACATCTCGCCTTGTAATTTAAACCTATGCTTCCCACTAAACTCAAATCATTCGTCGCATTAAAAAAATCTGTAATACCCTTTTTCTCAGTGGTTGGGACGGATAGGACAGCAAGAACCAGAAACTTATATATCCCTCCACTTCTGAATCAAAACAGGAAAAGGAAGAACAAGAATTTCCACTGAGTGCTGGAAGGTAAACTTTTTCTACCTGTGTCACTTAACAGCAAAAGTGGAAGTTGTTAATAATGAATAACAAATATTAGTATGTAACTATCTATTCAAAAACTAAATAGTAATGTATAATTGTCTGTCCAGGAACACTTTGGTTACCTCCGTGGACTGAAGATTGCCTGGATTGGAGATGGAAATAATGTTCTTCATTCTCTACTGTACGGCTGTGCCAAGATCGGAATAGATCTGAATGTTGCTACACCAGCGGTTGGTTCCAGTGCTAACTTATATCTCTATGAAACATTAAGTTTAAATGTAAATGGCACATTCATCATAGACATTCACTGTTATTCAAGGAGGCTTCTGTAAATGTAGAGTCGACACATGGTGTTCTTTTCCTGGGCTCATTCAAGCAATCATCGCATCCTGCACATGATTACTTAACCTCACATCCATATGTTAAGCTTCCCACTTGATATGGGGTTCGCCCCCCGAAGATCAGTTGTGAGCAGTCTACAGGTGTCGGAATTGATGATCACACAAATTGGTACATTCTTCTTCAGCACATTGGACACCTTTAACGTTGTTTCTTCTGGACATTTTAGTATGACAGTGTGGAAAGCATGCATCAGGCCTGGGTTTCCCTGTTTGGTCCAGACATTTAGAACATTACAGTTATGCGATAGGACGTGTATATAGTGTACATTTGAGCCTAATCAGCTGACAAATGTGGCCTTCCATCGGAGAATACAGATTTTGTATCATCTGAAACAATGTAGTATTTTCTGGTAAATATCTTTTTTTCTCATCTACTCAGAAAATACAAAGAGAAGAGGTGTAGGCGAGAGGTCTGGAGTACAAAAATGGTAAGAGCATATCAACTCTTTTGCCCCATTAACCCCTGAAGGGAAAAACAATTGAGCTAGGGAATTCCTGAGAAAACCCTTGAAAACTCATAAAAATTTTTAAATTAAAAATTTGAAGGAGAATAATCAATAAAAATGGTTGGAGAATTAAACTACTTTCCCTTCAGCTCTGGCCAGTACAGCAGCACTAGTTTAGCCACTTCTCTGAGACGAGTAACAGATGGTGATGCTAGACTAAGTACTTTGTACACCATCTCCATATAAATGGAAAAGGTTTGGTGATATCTTACACCTGGATTATTGATAAACACTGTTGTTTACAGGAGTGTCTTCTTCTTCTTCTGCCCTTTATCCTTTAATAGAGCATGGGCCCTCAAAAACTCAACCTTCCTGTGTGGGTTCCAGATCCCCATTGTGGAAAAAAACAGAACAGACCCACTGCCTCCTCCATAGGTTAGGTTAGTTGCGTATCCTTTTTACAGGCCATTGCAGAACCAACCCTAGCAGCCCCAGGCTGTTGTGTGGTTTCTCTAGCAAATTTACATCCAGTAGTTTGCCCCATAGGTAGGAGTCGACTAATTGGGGGGGGGGGGGGGGGGGGGGGGGGGCTTACTCCTTTAGCTCTGTAAGTTAAATGAATGTAATACATATGTATTTATGTGTCCAGGGCTATGAACCAGATGCCACTGTAACTAATGATGCATTGAAACTTGCAGGCAAGGTAAGTTTGTTGTCTTCACACAACCATCAACATTCACTATGTAATGTTAGTACTTCTGGCGAATGCAGTCTGGTCCTGTCTTTCCACTGCCCACCAGTAGAACTGTTGTTACCTGTGCAGGTTCAGGGGGTTGTGGGGAGCTGCAGTTTATATTCCATGAAAAGAAATAAAACTGAACAAAAAGTGATATTCTAGTGCTAAATGTGTCATTTTCACATGCTGTCGATGTCTTATCAATTTCTTGTTTTGTGTGCTGAAATCCATTCTTCTAGCGCTGTCTTTATATGAGGGGGGATAGTTTTGCAGGTTGCAGTCTCATGCAAATATCAAGTCTATTGCGTCTGACCGACAGAAATAGAGTGAACTGATAAGTCAACAGCAGTTGGTGACCCAGAGACATTCTGTGTTATGGTTTCTCAGAGCCGAGGACGAACATAACAACACTTGGGGCATCCCCATCTACAGCAGCCAGCCGGGAGTTCCGATTCGGATGGTACCGTGCCAGGTCAGATTATATATCCTACAAGGTCTGTCCTTTTTGCTTTTCCTCTGTGTTGAATGTCGGCCAGATCCTGTGGTCACTTCTTGCTGCACAATTCTCTCCAGATTTTAACATCTGTTGGTGCATTTGCATTGTTCACTTGCTTTTGATGTTTGACCACAAACTTTCTGGCAAATTTCTGTTGTGAAGAACAATTTGTTTATCCACTGCAATTTTTCTTTTTACTTTGTAAGTCTGTAGACAGATACAAGGGAGATACGATGAGACTGTTAACATGATCACTTCTATCTGCTGCAGACGGGAGCCTCCTTTCGCATTGGCAATGACCCCAGGCAGGCAGCTTACAGAGCTGATGTCATAGTGACTGACACTTGGGTCAGCTTGGGACAAGAACAGGAGAAGCAGAAACGTCTCAAGGATTTTGCTGGCTTCCAGATTAACAGAAAGGTAAATGTAAATGGTTGGCATCTGTGGCTTAGGCGTTGCAAACGTTTTTGTAATTCCAAAATATCCGTTATAGTTGCAGGTTTTGGCATACGACTGCTCGGCGTTGATTTCGACATTGGTATAGAGTGACGACTATTAAGAAACAATAGCAAACTACCAAATGTAATATTGGTGTTGGTTCTGTAAAGTAGAGCTATTCAACAAAGTTTGCTCAATGCCAGAATGTTAAAAATAGGGATCGCCAGGGTCCTAAGCCCAGCGTACAAAGATCACAAATTCAATACAACTGGAAATGATCTGTGGGCCACTTACTAAGCATCTGCGGCCAGATGATTAGCCCTGCTTTAAGGACACACAAATAACTTTGCAGCCTTATGCGTGTGCATGTTTCTGGATTTTGCTGGGATTGTTAATTTGTTCACTAGTATTCAAATGGGACTGTCAGGGATGTATCGCAATTTTCACTGGCACGCAAATATGGGGCAGCTTGTTTGTTTACAGCAAAGTTGAAACCTCTTAACGGCAATTCTAATTATTTTATCTGCCCCTTATTCACATCCTAACTTCCTTAGTAGTTTCTTTGCATTTTTCCTGAGTTCTAGCTTAAACAACATTGAAGCTAAAAAGCCTTCATCAGCACATACATAAATCAAACAAAACCACACAAAATCACTGAGTATCCAGAAGTAGCCACGTTGATGTCTGGCCAGTGGAATGAGAAGAAAACGTGGGGCCCGAAAAATAAATAGGTGTGGAATGCCAGAGGCCGTAATTCAAGAATTCTAGAAACTGTGCTGAAAAAAAAAATAGAGAGTCCTGCAGGCTCTGTCACAAGGGTGGCTAGATTTAATGGCTGTCACCTCCATGTCGTGGACACCTTGGTGGTCCTGGGAACTATAGTGCAACAGGACTGGTTTCAGGGCACCGTTCTGCACATCTAAAAGATGTTGCCTAAACCTGTCAGCCAGTGATAGACCCATTTCACCAGGGTATTTCATGCTACATCTCTTCCAGTTGATGACATAAGTGACATTGCAGCTCATGAAGATATTGGGGAATTAAACTTGATGATCTGAATCTTTTGTTTGTACATTTGTGATCAGTTTGATTGGTTGTCTTATGGTCTGGTGATTCCCATGATGCCTTGTGTATTCTTTTATCTCAATTTAACTATTTGTCATGACATGCTTTTAGTAGGTACCCCCCCCCCCCCACCCCCCCCCACCCCCCCCCCCCCCCCCCCCTGCCCCCCCCCCTCCCCCCCCCCCCCCCCCCCCCCCCCCCCCCCCCCCCCCCCCCCCCCCCCCACTTTCATAGGGAACCTACATGTATTAAACCAGTAGAGAATCTTGTAAACATACTGTTTCTAGACAGTCTTGCTGAGCGCAGTTTCTACACACAGAATTCGGTCAAGGACACCAGGTAGACAAATGTAGTGTTTTGCTTGATGCAGTACGTGCTTATCTCTCAGATGCTGAAAGAGGCTGGAGGAAGTTGGGTGTTTCTGCACTGTCTGCCTCGCAAGAAGGAGGAAGTAACGGATGACATCTTCTATGGGGAAGAATCTCTGGTGTGGCAGGAAGCAGAAAACCGAATGTGGACTCTCATGGTAAGCTTTTCATGCGATGTCAGACAAAATGATATACAGGACAATAGGTCTAGTTGCAATCAAGATCAGCGTCGCACAATCACATAGCTATCTCTGTAAAAACTGCATCCATGAACCGGACTACACCTCTGTGAAATTATACCAACCCCCTTCACATTGAGAAGCAAACAGTTTTACCACTTCACCTAAAAGACCCCCAAATGGTCTTGTGGTGACAGCAATGGCAAACAGTCACCTAAAGACCCCTGTCATTAAAGATTTGCCTTGAACCATACTTTGCAAGTCCTATTGGGAAATTTGTAATTAGAATATTCTCATAACGGTTGGTGGGTTTAGTTTATGTGAATATCAGGGAACCTTTCAATTTGTTTCATTAACCATGAAATGGGGAACTCTGCTCTAGCTTACAAGAAGTGAGCTGAGAAGATTTGAAACATGCTAACTGCCCTTTAAGTGTGATGCAGAAGCAATTTATATAACTACATACACGTCATAAGTATGTTTTAAGAAACTGGTATGGAGTGTGCAGAGTGGTTTTTTTTTTTTGGTGGGAGGGGGGTGTATTTGTATGACCCTGTGGTCTTGTGTTCAAGAAATGTCACTGATGATATACCAGTTAAACCATGTGTGGGTCCAACAGTCCCACTGCCTCGCCAACAAGCATGTCGTAGGAGCTGACTAAGTGTGGACATTTTTTAGAGTGCGCCATCTGCCTCACAGGCAAGCAGCCACCCAAGTAAACTAGAGCTGTGAACTTGATATCACTGCACTTTGCCATCAAATTTGACTGGTATATGTTCATATCAGTTGAAAAACAGAAATAATGGTTAACACAAAAGTGAATGATTGTCAGTTGAATACATAGCAATTATGTATAATAACATGTGAAGGCGATGAAGATTTGGTTTAAAAAATGGTGAGAACATCCATGGAAGATAAAAAGAAATTTTTTGAGAGAAACTGATTGCCTGCATGAGGAGGTGGTCTTTGGAAATGAAGCAGAGGGTGACCGAGACAAATTATGCTAGACATAAGTTGTGATCTCCTCCTGTTCTATTGTGGGAAAAACAATGGACCCACTGACAAGATGTCGTAAAAGTCCTACTTGTCACCCTTTTAGTTGGCATCAGACCACTTGGTATGGAGCATGCCAAGTGTTTTTTTTTAAGGGAAAGGGGCTTGATTTGACCCTGTGAAGAAATGTCACAGATGTGACAGTTAAACCGTGTGTGTGGGGGAGGGGTTCCAGGACTCCATTGTGAGGAAACCAACAATCCCGCTGCCTCGCCAACAAGCATGTCGTAGAAACTGACTAATTGTGGACATTTTTTGAGAGTGCATCAGCTGCCTCACAGGCGGGCAGCCACACAAGTAAGCTAGACCTATGAGACAGATGCACACACAACACTAAGGTTCTGAAATGACTTAATTTCAGAGGTGTGAAAACACCCAGAAATGTGTCAGCTGCCAAAATATTTGGTAAACAAAAAAAAAAAAAAGAGCAGTGTCCTTAGACTCCTCAATAATAGCAGATGGTAAAGTTTGGCAACAGGTCATGAATTTATTATAAAATGAGCAGTGGGTTAGAATAAAAAGTAAAGGACCCATTTCCACTTTATGCGTATAGGCATAAAAGAATGTGCTGCCTGTGATTGTGGAGCAGAAAGACTCCGGCATGCTACCTAAGGGTTGACCATACCATCCGGAGATGATTAAATCTGTCTAAAACATATAGACCTCAATTCCAACCTATTTTTAAAGTTATTAGACACCCATTACAGTTCTTTCCAGATAGGTGAGAGTAGATTCCATACACCTACTAATGTTAGTTCCCCCAAAGGTTTATTTGAAGCAGCAAACTTTTTAACCTCACAAATGATTGCAACAAAAGTAATTTAATGTATGCATGTGCTGCAAGTACCACCTCACTGGTAGATATTTTACCTTCACCTTCAGGCTGTGCTGTTGCACCTGCTGCAGCCATACAAGCCGACAATTCCAATGCCGAAGTATGTCAGAGGATGACCAGATGAAATCCTAGTGACAGTTCAAGATAATGTTCCCAGAACATTCCGCTGAAGTGAATGCCAAGTAGAAGTCCAAATAGTCTCGGACATGTCAAATAGCATGGTTGCTAAGCATAAATGATGCCCAAACAGATGATTACTGATATTATTATTATGCCTGTGTTGCATGGTCTATGAATAGTGCCGATGTTAGAAAATAAACTAGTTGTAACAATTTTTCAGACAGCATGATTAAGGAAAGTGAGCAATAATTGTGGACTTAATTTAATAAAACACTCTGCGTAGAATACATTTGGGGGGGGGGGGGGGGGCCTAAATTACGCAAATAAATTTGCCAAACATCCACAAAACAAGCAAGGAAAAATATCTTTGATTGAATTTATTGTCTAGAGCAAGTTTACATCCAGAAACAAAACTAATATCCCAGCTGCTGAAGTGTCTGCTGGTAAGGTTCAATCTTCTTGGCCACATTCTTCTTGGCTTGTTCACGCAGTTTCTGCAAGTACACAAATGTTTTTTTAACAAAGAATCAGTCTATAAGCAGCCCTACTTAATCAGTAACAAATCAATGAAATCCCTAATAGTGACATTTGGCCATCTACATCAGATAGTAAATAATCTTGACTGTAACAACGACACTTTGAGCATTTTTGTTTCAACAGTATAACAACATAATAATTTGGGCATTTCATCACTGAAATACATAATTAATATGCAATATCACAGCTAGAGAAACAGCTGATATCTATTTGATAGTAGCAATCTGTGGTTGGTTTCATGACATTTCAATGCGCTGTGGGTTATCATCACTCAAAATTGTTACCATCACATACCTTATACAGTTTACATCCATTAAATGTCAAGACTCATCACTGAAATACACAACACCCTGACAACCATTAAAGTGCTAAGATTTATCACTAAAATACTCTGTTATTATGCAATATCTCAGATAAGAGAAATATAAATTAATTATTCGACAGTAGCAATCTGTATCAGACGGTAGTGCATGTTGTTGGTTTCATTACAGTTCAATGCGCTGTGGGTTATCATCATTCACAAATTGCTACACTTAATTTAGCCTTCTATCCTTGCCCTTATAAAAAAAAACAGGCATGCCCACATATCTCACTGCACAAATGGTGTATATACGAAATCTCTCCTGTTATAAAGAAGCTTATCATACACACTGAAAGATCACAATTTAACTTGTTCTATCTACTGATATGTAGCAATCTGTATCAGATGGTAGTGCATGTTGTTGGTTTCATGACATTTCAATGCGCTGTGGGTTATCATCACTCACAGACTGCTACCATCATATACTACATAAGATAATTCAGTTTTACAGGGGTCACTTCTTTCACACTGAAGGGCAAAAGATTAAGACCAACCATAAGATAACCAAGTAAAGACAAGTTACAACATCAAGATATCCAGGCTCATTGAATATACAACATCTTAGCAATAAAATAACTTGGTAGTAGCAACCTGTATCAGGTGGTAATGCATTAGTTTCATCAACAGTTCAATGCGCTGTGGGTAATCATCATACAGACTGTTACCATCACATATAATATACAACTGACAACCATTACAATGCTAAGATTTATCACTAAAATACTCAGTTATTAAGAGAAATATAAATTAATTATTCGACAGTAGCAATCTGTATCAGATGGTAGTGCATGTTGTTGGTTTCATTACAGTTCAATGCGCTGTGGGTTATCATCACTCACAAATTGTTACTGAGAACAAGTGCACTTAATTTAGCCTTCTATTCTCGCTCTTATGTCCAAAGAATTAAATCATCCACACATGGCTATAACTGTACACTTTAAAAAAAGCATGCATGTCCATATCTCTCACCCACACACACAAATGGTGGATATACAAAATCTCTCCTGTCATAAAGAAGCTTATCAAACACTGAAGCTGAAAGATCACAATTTAACTTGTTCTAAATCTCACATATATAGCCAGCCAGCCAGCATGCCTCTCATACATATTCAACAAATATATCTACTAATATGTAGCAATCCTTATCAGATGGTAGTGCATGTTGTTGGTTTCATGACATTTCAATGCGCTGTGGGTTATCATCACTCACAGACTGCTACCATCACATACTACAATTTACCGTCAAGATAATTTAGCAAAACGAGGGCCACTCCTTTGTTGGCAAATTAAACTCTTGGGTGTCAACCATGTAGTGCTCTGAAGATGTCACCCTTCACATTTTCTATGGTATTTTAAACAATTGGGTCTGAGAAAGCAACTAACAGCACAAAAGACACTTCGGAAGAAGCAATCTGTATCAAATGGTAGTTCATGTGGTTGGTTTCATCAACAGTTCAATGCGCTGTGGTTTATCACTCACAGACTGCTACCATCATTTACTACATAAGATACTTCAGTTATTCAATGGTCACTTCTTTCATATTAAGGAGCGAAATGATTAGACCAGCCATAAAACAACAAATAAAAGACAAGTTACAACACAAAGATCTCTAGACTCATTGGATATATAACATCTTAGCAATAAAAATAACTTGGTAGTAGCAACCTGTATCAGGTGGTAATGCATTAGTTTCATCAACAGTTCAATGCGCTGTGGGTTATCATCATACAGACTGTTACCATCACATATAATATACAACTGACAACCATTACAATGCTAAGATTTATCACTAAAATACTCAGTTATTATGCAATATCTCAGATAAGAGAAATATAAATTAATTATTCGGCAGTAGCAATCTGTATCAGATGGTAGTGCATGTTGTTGGTTTCATTACAGTTCAATGCGCTGTGGGTTATCATCACTCACAAATTGTTACTGAAAAAAGTGCACTTAATTTAGCCTTCTATTCTCGCTCTTATGTCCAAAGAATTAAATCATCCACACATGGCTATAACTGTACACTTTAAAAAAAACATGCACGTCCATATCTCACACTCACACACGCAAATGGTGGATATACAAAATCTCTCCTGTCATAAAGAAGCTTATCAAACACTGAAGCTGAAAGATCACAATTTAACTTGTTCTAAATCTCACATATATAGCCAGCCAGACAGCATGCCTCTCATACATATTCCATAAATATATCTACTGATATGTAGCAATCTGTATCAGATGGTAGTGCATGTTGTTGGTTTCATGACATTTCAATGCGCTGTGGGTTATCATCACTCACAGACTGCTACCATCACATACAATTTACCGTCAAGATAATTTAGCAAAACGAGGGCCACTCCTTTGTTGGCAAATAAAACTCTTGGGTGTCAACCATGTAGTGCTCTGAAGATAATGTCACCCTTCACATTTTTTATGGTATTTTAAACAATTGGATCTGAGAAAGCAACTAACAGCACAAAAGACACTTCGGAAGAAGCAATCTGTATCAAATGGCAGTTCATGTGGTTGGTTTCATCAACAGTTCAATGCGCTGTGGTTTATCACTCACAGACTGCTACCATCATTTACTACATAAGATACTTCAGTTATTCAATGGTCACTTCTTTCATATTAAGGAGCGAAATGATTAGACCAGCCATAAAACAACAAATAAAAGACAAGTTACAACACAAAGATCTCTAGACTCATTGGATATATAACATCTTAGCAATAAAAATAACTTGGTAGTAGCAACCTGTATCAGGTGGTAATGCATTAGTTTCATCAACAGTTCAATGCGCTGTGGGTTATCATCATTCACAAATTGCTACTGAGAACAAGTGCGCCTAATTTACCCTTCTATCCTCCCCCTTTTTAAGTCCAAACAATTAAATCATCCACACATGGCTATAACTGTACTTAAAAAAAAAAAACATGTCCACGTCTCTCACTCCAAAAAATTGGCGGATATACGAAATCTCTTTACTGTCATAAAGAAGCTCATCAACACACAATTTAACTTGTTTTAAATCTCACCTTCTAAATCTCACATGTAAAGCCAGCCAGCATGCCTCACATACATATTTAGAAAATATATTTACTGGTATGTAGCAATCTGTATCAGATGGTAGTGCATGTTGTTGTTTCATGGCATTTCAATGCGCTGTGGGTTATCATCACTTAAGGACTGCTATTATCTCACACTACAATTCACCGACAAGATAATTTAGCTTAACAAGAGCTCCTTCGTTGGCAAATGATGCCACTCGCTACATTTTTATAGTATTTTAAACAATTAGGAATGAGAAAGAAACTAACGGCACAAAATAAGACTACTTGGCAGAAGCAATATGTATTTGATAGTAGTGCATGTGGTTGGTTTTATTAACAGCTCAATGTGACATCATATACTACATAGGATAATTTAGTTACACAGGGGTCGCTGTGTATCAACAGTTTAATGTGACATCATATAGTACATTTTTGCAAGATCTATGTTTTCTCGCCAGATGACAGGTCAACTAAAACAAGCTATATTCATACACTGAGCTAAAACAGTAGCAAATCTGTATCAGATGGTAGTGCATGTGGTTGGTTTCATGACAGTTCAATGCGCTGTGGGTTATCATCATTCACAGATTGTTACTGGCATCAGCTAAATGCATCCTAAAGATAACAGGGCAGAAAAAGCTTTGTCTTATGCGTTAACATACAATATTTCAACAAATTTTTGCCTGCTCTACATTCATTCATTCATTCATTAGCATGTCCCTCGCGGAACCTCGCTGCCATAACAACCCTCCGGAAAACCTTCCTATCCTGAGCAAGATGTCCTGCGTCTGATACACCCATCTGGAGATCATCTGCCACATCCTGCACCCATCTTCTCCTTGGCCTTCCTCTTCCTCTCTTCCCAGGCATATACCCCTCCATTATTGTTCTCTCTAGACTTCCATGACGTTTCAAGTGACCAAAATATTTCAATTTTCTTTGTTTTATTGTCTTTACTAGCCAACCCTTCAATATTCAGCTAAGTATGGATGCATTTGTTCTTTTCTTTACCCTAGATATTCTTAGAACCTGTCTGTAACATTTATATTCAAATGCATTTATGCGCTGTTCTGCTTGTTTAGTAAGTGTCCAGGTCTCACAGGCGTATGTTGCAATGGGAAAGATGCATGCTCTTAAAAATCTGACCTTTGTAACTCTATCTGTACAATTCCATAATTTATTAAGTTGTTTTAGTCTTTGAAGAGCTCTACATAGGTTAAGTTAATGCAGTCCTGTAGCAACCTGGTAGTGCATGTAAAGTACACAAGGGGGTACTGGCAACATTACAGCAACACATGTCTACCATAGAGAACACTTACCAGCAGATGCTTCTTGCGCTCATAGAACTGCTTGGATTTGACCTTTCTCTTGGCCTCAAGTGTGGCCACCACCCTCTGGTACTTCCAGCCCACTTCATGTGACAAACGATCCAGACTGCAGAACTAAAACACACAGGATGAGACAGTTTAGTCAATACATCAGAAGATACAACTTCAAAAAGAATCAAATCAGTAGACTGCTGGCCTCAGATGGTAGTGCATGTGACTGTTTTCATAAAGACTTCAAAACGCTGGGAATGTCTTCATCATTGGCACTTATTGCAATCATCTGTATGAAAACCTGGCATACCACATAGCAAAAGTTTACAAAGAATTTACAGCTAGAACTTAAATGTGCTAGTATTTTTTAAGCTTTAGAAGTCAGTTTTTACTTTAACAAAACAAAATACATCAATGCTAATAGATATAATGTGGTTCATCTTCAGTGCACATAAAGCAATTAGAAAAATTTGATTTAAAAAAAAAAAATTATTGTGTCTGAGACCATCAAAGTCGAAATTCTAAAATCCTCAGATCAAGTGTATCAGTCATGACAATCTGACAATGTAGGTAATAATTAAACATCATAGGATAATGTATTCTATAAACAAAATAAAATGTATAGCATAGAAATATATTTAATACATTTAATATTATAATTAATTATCTGTGCACAAACATATCATTTATGTCATGTGGAAAAACAATTTCACTTGGTACTTGGAACATTGTTCTGGGTTATGGGATCTTACAAACGTAATCTTTTAACTTTACATAGAGCTGTTTTTAATCTGTTTCTTCTTCACATTTACCAGCTGTAAACTGGTGGAAAGTTCTGGTTGTTCATCCACTTCTGGACTGCAGTCCTGTTACAGAACTTGTGTGTTGCGTGTGCATCCGTTCAAAATATCTATTTTGTAGCCAGACGTTCCTTGCCTCTTAGGCAAACGCACTTCGACGGAAGCTCACAGTCAGTCGGCTCTTACAACATACTTTTGAGTAGGCAGTGGGTCTATTCCTAGTTTTTCCTATAGCAGGGCCCCGGAACCCACACAGGGATTTGGAATCTGTGAAATGTCTGTATACTTAGTAAAGAACTATGATCTAGACAGGCATTTTGCTCAGTACACATCTCTCAGTCATCATTCTCCGACAATGTAGGTAAAACTAAGCATCACAGCATGGTGCCCAACTGATCTTTTATCTGCTATCCTTAGACCAAATCCTGAAATAATGCAACCTGGTAGTTTCAAGGTAACACACAATTTTGAAACAATGATGATCCCTTAACTTTTTTTCTGTGCAACTAAAAAAAAAAAATTTTTTTTTAACAGCAAAAAAAAAAAAAAACATTACATTTTTAAAAGATAGGCGTTGTTAGGAAAAGCTTTCTAGCCTATATCTAAATGCTAGGCCCTAAAAACACCTCTCTGAATAAATCTAGCCTGTCTACACAATCCAACGTGACTTGAAAACAGTTTTTTTTAAACAAAGCAACATGAGTGTTGAGTTCTCAATTTAATTTCTTAAATTGAACAACTGTACAGATATTTTAATAGGCTGTGTTTCAGAAATACATTTCTCTGCTCACGTTGGTCGGGGTAGGTAAGGTATGTCTCATCATTAACACAGCTTCTTTGATTGTGTACCTATAAAGCCATGAGTAGCATCTGTTTTCTGTAATTAAATATCTAGTTATACAACTGAATAAATTTTAAAAAATTTGATATCACTGATTAGACAACGTAAAGTCAGTTCTGGGGACATATTTTAGGGAAAACAAGAACAGGCTTACTGCCTACCTAAAAGCATGTCGCAAAAGTCGACTAATTGGGAGCTTTCTTTAAGTGCATCTGCATAAGAGGCAAGTAATTAGCTGTCAGCGTACAAATTAGTCAGATCTTTTAATTGGATGCTCTGGAACAGGACTGTAGTCCAAAAGTGGACAAACAACCAGAACTTTCAGCAGGAGTTTACAACTGTTTAATGTGAAGAAACAAAATTTAATAAGAGTTGCAACCTTATTAAAAAATCTAATAAAAATACAAGGATTACATTTGGTAATACTGCACTCAGCGATACATAACTGAGGTTAAACTATCATGCCATACTAAACCTTGACAAAAATCAATTCAGGATTTTTTTTTAATGTAACCTGTTAAAAAAAAAGTATGAAATCATTCTCAGATCTAGCGTTATCAATCATGCTCATCTGACAATGTAGGTAAACAAATTTAGCATCACAGAATGATTCCATACACAGCAGCAATAATTTATATATTAGAGCGCAAGATGTCTTAAATCCCTCATACTTAGTTCATAGCTTTTTGTGTGGTTTCTAGTGCCTGTTGTTGCAAAACTATACATAAAAAGAAAAAAAGTAATCGCTCTATTAGTCTCTTTAACAATGTATGTTAGCATTTTAGAAATTAGTATGACCAAGTTCTTGTAGCTGCACCTTTAGCTCAGTATCGACAAACACTAACCTTCCTTGCAGGATTCAGTCTGAGAACTTTGAGAGCTGATGGAACTACCATTCTCTTCTTCTTGTCGTATGGTGGTGGGATACCTTCAAACACCTTCAGACGCTCAAGGGCTTCCTTTCCACGGGCAGTTTTGTGAGGCAACATTCCTGCAAAAAGGACAGTCAAACCACACCATATAACCATGTCATGATTTAGTTCTTCAAGCACTAATAAGTCATCGTTCGTCAGAGTACCGTAATTTGCACTAGTTCTCAAAACATCCTCAGATCAAGTGTATCATTCAAGATCATCTGACAATGTAGGTAAAATAAAACATCATTGGATGATTTTCAGTGCAAGTGACTGCTATAACAAATGTACACTTGTGGAACAATACTATCTTCTCTTCCATCAGAGATATGAGTGATGAGTTAGTGTTTTGAAGGGAGTTGTAGAAAGAATAAGAATCATCTATGTACCTCTTCTAGTGTGCAATTGTATACTCTTGTGGCTATATACCTAGTGGCAACCTTACCTACCAGGTCCTACTGATATTTATCACAATTTTAGAAATTAGCCCAACATCAAATCACTGAAGGGATATCTTTTCACCAGCACAGGCAATCATAGCACTGACATCTAAAGTGCTTTAACTTCACAACTGACTTCACTCAGCAAGCGACAATTATAATATTAACATCAACGAAGACAAAAGAGCAATGTTGTATAAACAGAGCCACAGGTTGACCATAGAAATACAAACAGACAAAGTAAGCGTTTACTTCAGTCTTATAACTTAAAAAGGTGAAAGCAGCTCTTATAAAGGTTACATTTATATAAGTTAACATAGACTCATACTGAAAGAAGGCTTGGTTAACAAAGACCAAAATGTCACAGCAGAGATGCATTATAATTGTAGCGATTTCGTTGTTATGGAATGTAAACAATTAAACCGGAAATGGATTTGCTTGGTAACACAAGGGACTTCCTGTCCCTGAATTTTAAGCGTTTCCATACTAGTCACTATAAAAACCCGAGTTAATACTGGCTGTTCAGAAACGAATCCGAACACGCGCGATACCTGTAGCAGATGTCAGACTGCTGAATAGCATGTGTTTTTAGAAAAGACGTTTACTCACTAAAAAGTATTTTGTAATTTGGATTAGGGCTAGTAAATTTTTTAATATCTTTATTTTTAGGCTTTCCATAATCTCCATTGTGGTAATATTGAACTCTGCGTCCATTTTTACATACAGATGTAAAATTTCAGTTAGATATGTTCTTTAATAGTTTCAGAATTTAATTTTTTCCGCATCCAGTCTTGTAAAATTTAGTTGAATTAGTTAGGTTAAAACAAAATGGCGGACGGCGTGAATTCAAAAGCGTGTCTGTTATATATTGACAATGCTTATAATAGGAGCAAATTAATGTTCAGATAATACAATAGTAATTTATCTTTGTATGTTTATTACTTTTACTAAATTTAATTAGCTGAATATATTATTTTGATGATTTTCCGACACGCTAGAAAATGGCTAAATAATTTTTTTCAGGTTTTTGCTTTGCAAATGAACAGACAGTGCACTCATTAATCAAACAAATTAATGAAATTCACTGAATGCCATTGTGCTAATGTTGTATTTTTTTAATATACAACCTTTTTAACTTTTTCTAATGCATAAATTATAATTTAATATGAGTGTTTTTGTAGGTATTTTTTATCTATTGACCCTCACATACAGAATTTCACGCAACATGCCTGGACTTCTTGATATTGCGTATAATTTTAACAATCATAACTATTTTATATTTTATTAATTTTTTATATAAATAAAATAATAATATTACAAAAACTATTTCATTATAATATAATATTTAAAATATGTATATAATTATTTATAATATTATTAGTCTTTTATTTAACATTGTTTCTGTTTAACTTGATTTTTAGATTTTGACCGAGCAGTCACAATGACAGTGGCAAAAAGGACAGCAGCATATCTTAGATCACATCTGTCAGTCTATGAGATAATATTTACTAGCCAGCAAAAAGATCACATGAGTCATAGATACGCTAATAAAGTAATCAAGTAGAATGTACTTTCGACTCTTACCTTATGAAACGCTGCTCCGTGAAAACACAACATAAATCCAAAGTGAATCACAAAGGAACTTATTTAATAATTTTACTCCATGATAACATAGCACTGAATCACGAATCGGGTATGAGTGAATACTTTAGATTATTTTGAAAAAGTAAATAAAGGATTAAGCAGCGACTGGTTAAGAAGAGGGGGACACTGTGGTAAAATGTGCTCATCATCAATAAAATGAAAGAATAACTCGCAAAGACTGAAAAAAGGATTGTGTTAAACCAGTAAGAAGGGTGCATATTTTCACTTCATTATCAAACAATTTGGGGGTCTCCGTAGCAAAGTGGTCAAGCCGTTAACCTCGCGCTTGGAAGGTTGCGGTGTGTCCATTTTACAACTGCGTTGTTCGACTCAAAAATGACATTTTTTGGGGTTAGCGGGGACCTCTGAGGAGTGTTGCTGGAGCTTCGGTATTCAGGCTTCGTGCTAAGCTCTTGGCATGCGGCTAACCATTCACGGTTATGTGAAGAAAGACCAAGCCATATGAAACCAGTAACAATGCAATGACGTCAATCCGCTCGCTATCAAACATTTTTTAACAGTGGCGTAATAAAGCAAAGCCAATTTCGGTCAGATGTGCACACAAAAACACAAAAGTGACAGTGCGAGAAAAAGCATTTTACAACAAATAAGAAGAGATACATCATAACACAGAGAATCGTTACAAAAGTATGCATATTACAGTATACGTTTTGCAAGACTAACTGGATAATAATAATTCATAAGGTATTTAATTAATAATACTGATAATTTTACCCTTTTTCTTTGTTAATTAGATTTGCATTACATCATATTTTTAAAAAAGCAACAACTTTAGTTAGAGCTTGCTGCCCTGAATGCAATGATATATGGTTGCTAAGGGGTTCAGCAAAAAACATAAGAGGTGTAGACAAAAAGCATACAAATTTTGTCACTTTAGGTCCAGTTTTCACTTGGGAACAGGCCGCCATCTTGTTTCTGTTTTTTTCTATTAAAATTTTTGGGAACACTTTCCGTCACTAAAACGTGAATATCTCCGCTTAGAACTGACATACAGACTTCACTGAGGTACCGTTGAACTCTGTTTTTAAACCTCCAAACAGCTACCGTGGTTTAAAAGCAAAAGGCCCAAAAAATAAAATTGGACTAAACACCCTAATAATTGCTATTAGTTCCCATTTAGCACGAGTGTGTTAAATGTGAACTTCCAATCTACAGAAATGAACGCTATCTGTGATGAATGTCAAAAATGTACATACAATAAATAATATAAATAACAGCTGCGTTTCAGATATATAACTTTCTATTCACGTTCATCAGTGTAGGTAAGGTTAATCATCATACAACAGCATCAGCATGTAAAAGTTCTAACAGACATAACACAAGACCCACCTCTGATAACCCTCCAGAACTGCTTGCTTGGGGCACGGAAATGGAAAGGACCACGAGCTGGGTTCACATTACAACGCTTCTTCAAGTACTTCAGAAACTTCACTGCAAATAGATGTACAAGATATTACTTGTCATTGCGGAATGCATATAAATTGCTTACAAAATGCAATATTGTGGTTAGGTAGACATAGAGCGAGCATCCTAAAACATCAGGGCGGACAAGCCTATGTACAAAAAAGTGGGACAACTGCACATCTACACACAAAAAGCAGCATACTGATTAAATACCTACACTTGTTTCTGTAGAAGTTTCCAGAAATGTTGATTCCCTCACATCGGACAATGACAACTCTCTGACCTAAGGAAGACATGGAAACGAATCATAAACATGCTATTCACATAATCATATCACACAACACGCATGTATCCCTTCTGCCCTGGACACAATACCATCTAGTCCCTTATACAAGTAGGGATATAAAACCAAACGAAAAGTATATCAGCGAGCTTCACCATATAAAAAACCATTAACACTGCGGCTTTGGAGCCTTCTCCAGAACATACATAGGAATAGCCAACACCACAATATCACTTATCTTCGTATCTCGTGGCAGCAAGGTCGATGAACGATAGTATTATTTCCTTATACAAACCAGTTCAAATATACTGTCTACATTACCCCTGGTAATTGCTCTAATATGCCTAAACAAATTTAAGGATCAGTCACATCCTAAGTGTTAGGTGCTCTTTTGGGTGCTTCAATTATTACATCAGAGATGAGGTCTTATGGTTGTTTAATGGCAGTAAAGCTGGGCAAAAGGTTCTGACAATCAATCCATTTTTGGACTCCTGTTTCAGAGTTCTTTGTGTGCACTGTTTCTTTCCTCTTCGATGGGCATAAACCCAGTTTGAAGTACTTGTACAAAATGCATGTTTTCTTAACATACAGATGGTCCAACAATATAACCCTAATAAGTATTTAACTAATATACACACGTACCTTGCAACAGTGTCTTGGCAACGACTGCAGCAAGTCGACCCAACAGATGGCCACGGCCATCAATCACAATTGGCTGAAAATATAATTTAAAAATCATTGATAAAACTAGAGCTATGTCACTAATAAATATGTTTTACGACACTATTACATTATTAAATTAAAACTGCACGCATCTTAGTCCCCAAGCTGTGGTAAAATACACTCAGTTAAGTATATGTGCAGACAGGCCAATCGGTGCTGTTCAAATTTGGTCAGAAATGTCGCCTATCCTCCGAATAACAGTCCCAAATTATCAAGGCTGAGAAAAAACCCTAACCGGGTCTTAGTCATATGTAAATTGTGGACCTCTTTCCGGTGACTATACCGTCACCACCAAGAGTATCCCCTGCGCCGTGGTGGGGGTGCTAAAAAAAAAAGAGAAAATACTGCTGGAGATGTAGCTGCTGCTCGTGAGTCCCAGCCATCTAGCTGATAGCTAGAAAGAGGTCCGCAAATTACATATGACTGAGGCCCTGTTAGGTATTTTCTTAGCCTAATTTGGGACTATTATCTGAGGTTATTGTAATCACTGCTGAGAGCTTTTTCCAGCGCCGCGCGCAGCGGAGGGAGGATAAACTAGATGGCTGTGACTCACCAGCATCTAACGCATCTCCTGCAGCTTCCATTTTATTTGCTTGTGAGTTCCTAGTTTAGCCCCTTTCCATGTGTAGCGGCGCGGGGGATACTCAAGCTGTGGCAGTATAGTCGCCTGAAAGAGGTCAGCAATTTACATAACACTAAGGCCCTGTTAGGGTATTTTCTTAGCCTTAATATTTGAGACCGTTATTCAGAGGAAAGCCGTGGTATTGTAATTGCATGACCTTGTAAACAGTGGCATCAGATGCTTGGTCTAATCAGTTCTATCTTGTTAAGATTACATTATTATTAAATAAACAAGATAAATACTGGCTGGAGGAGTACCCGAATGTCAGTGTCGTTATCAAATATACACTTTATAAGGCTTCTTCAACATACATTACCTTAGAGGAATCTTTATCCATAATAATTACAATGTATTATCAAAAATGGTTTTATTTTCAGGATTAGAAAACCTGTAGTGGTTAACACGTGATGGTTACTAGACAAGTAACATAAGTTTTTAAAAAAAAGAGAAGACATTGCACGCAGCAATTTAATTTTGGCTTATACAAACATAAAACAGTTTGACTACGATGCAAATGACTTATAATTCATAACTAAATAAATTAGTGTCGCCAACGTTTGTAACTGAGTGTGAGACATAGTTTTAAGATGCACAACATAGCGATATGATGAACACACGTGTTTATTTCCGTCTACAAATATGGCCATGCTTCTAATTTAAATTTCACAGATTACTCTTTCCTTTTTAATATTGAACATTTATTAGAAAATACACACCGCGAATATTTTTAAAAATTTCATAACAATATAATGGCATAAGATTAAGAAAGACAAATGTCTCGCGCCTGAGACAGATGTACATAGCAAACTTTAGCTATCGATAACGGGTCATTCTTGATTTAGTTACAACTCGTGTCTTTTTGTGTGAAATTTATATAGTTGGGAGGATGAAATCGTGAGCTGTTAATTATTTCGAGCTATATGAATGTACAAGCTTTAAACTGTTCAGCATAATTAGGTCATCATACCAAAATAATTTAACACTGCAATCATTTTCTCTGCAGAACGAAGCCTACCTGGTTGGAGAAACCCATGGTCGCAGCAAAAAGGAAGGCTACAATTTGTGTCGGGGCTTTAATATGGCACTCCACGGAGGACGCGAACAGTGTTGCCACTTTGAATGTTTTACATCCAGATTTAGATGTTTTCCCTTGCATTTAGATGGTGTTTTTGACGTTTAGATGGTAGATGTTTATATATATATATATATATATATATATATATATATATATATATATATATATATATTGGAGTTAGATATTTTATAGATTTTTTTCTTTCATGTGTCAGTCTAATAATTACTGTGTAAAATTTTTACTTCAATATTTTTGTTTTGGTATGGCATGTACATTGTGACAATTGCGATTACTTAAACTTTGAACTCTCACTGGGGTCAACGCTCAAATATCTGGCAGCCCTGGTACTGATTAAAAGCTCGCGTAAATCATACTAACTTTGATAATCTTGACGTCCTTTTAAGGATGCAATTTTTCGATGTTTAAAGCCCTACTCTGGCTCATGCCATGCCGCAATATAGCCTGGCCATAATTGTGGCCTAATAGCTGAACGCGGTTTCTAGGACCTCTCCGCGGTGATCTTCACCCACATGGTGGCACTTTGTGTCATCGGATGTTTGTCGCTTGTGTGATGTCCTGGTGGCTTAGAAAGTCAGTCAGTCAGTCATACTAACTTTGTGTCAATCGTCTCCTCACTGTGCTGACTTTGTGTTTCTTTTTCATATTACTATTTTTTTTTTTTTTATATATAATTGCCCACCTTCATATGTGGCTTTCACCTTGAAAAAAACCTATCAACATGCTAAAAGTAAAGTATGAGCAACAATTTCGGAAAGAGTGGTTGCATGATGACAACATTAAAGACTAGGTGATGGCAGTTCCTGGGAATATGACCAAGGCTAGTTGTAAGTACTACAAGTGTGAAATTAAAGCGAAAATACAAGACTTGAAGAATCACGCAGAGACTAAAAAGCATAAAACTGCAGTTCCATTCAAAGGGATTACACCGCTGACATCTGTTTTCAGAACTACACTGATAAATGAATCATCAAAAGTTGAAGGATCGGTCGCAATGTTTTCAAGTTGTCATTGTGCGATTTCAAAATGTGACCATTTGATTGATTTGTTTAAAAACACTATTTCTGAAAGTAAAGTTATGAATGATGTAAAAATGCATCACAGCAGTTGTACACATATTATAAGAAATACTCTATTTTCTCACTTCGAAAAAAAAAAGATTTCTTCAGTTATATTTCTACAAATAAATATAGTTTATTATTAGACGAATCAAATTATATTTCGGTACTTAGGGAGCAAGATAACCTCTGCGGGAGATACAACATCAGAAATAACGACTCGAATCGCGTTAGCATCAAGTGCCTTTAACAAACTGTCAAACATTTGGAAGTCAAGATCACTCAGCAACAACACGAAACTTAAGGTCTTCAATTCCTGTGTGATCCCAGTGCTAACTTATGGTTGTGAGAGTTGGAAATCATCAGTATCAATCGATAAGAAACTAGTCGCTTTCGAGAATAGATGCCTCCGAAAGCTATTGAATGTTCACTGGTCGGACTTTAGGTCCAATACATCTATAAGACAGGAAACAAAACAAAAATATGTGTCTGATTTTATTAGAATGCGTCGCTGGAATTACATCGGTCACGTACTCAGAATGGACATACAGAGACTTCCCCACCAAGCCTTCATATGGTCACCAGAGGGTAAAAGAAAACAGGGAAGACCAAAAGAAACCCTCCGTAGAACCATCACAAGGGAGAGCTCAACCATAGGTCTCAGTCGCACTCAAGACCTACATCAAGTGGCAAAGAACCGACAGACGTGGAAAGCTATGACCTCTGCCCTATGCGCCATCTTTGGCACAAGAGGAATAACTAACTAACTAACTGAAAGTGCTTGGTGTGTGTATTAATTATATATTACAGCAACAATGCAGACAAAGTATTGAAAATCTAGATCTATGGAAAAATATTTTACTGTTCTGTGAGCAACCTATTTCAGCCAGTAAAGGACAAACCTAAATATTGTAAAGAAACAGAAACTGAAGCGTTTTGGAGTGAAGTGAGAAATTTAAAGATACCTCATCAAACAGTCCATTCTGTAAGCTCTTTGAATGTACCATGCCTGCCATGATACTACCCCACTCAAATGCTGACGTAGAAAAGGTTTTCAGTGCTATGAATTATATCAAATATAACCTAAGAAACAGGGTGAAATTTGACCTCTTAAATGCTATCTTGACAATAAAATTCGGCCTGATGAGAGTAGGAAAATGCTATTCCACTTATCAGCTTCCTGATTGTGTATTAACAGAAATTGGAACAGCTAAAGCATACCAAAGTCATTTTGGATCTGAAGCTTCAACTTCATCATAAAAGCTAAGTTTATCATGTGGATCTCTTGTAAGGCAGACATCAGTGAAGATGAGGACATGATTCTATGGGGTAAGTCATATCATTAGCTATGTAATTTGTGACGCATTCCATTTTGATGTTTTTTGTAGATGTTTTCCACGCACATTTAGATGTTTTTAGATATTTTTCTACTCTGTTCTGGATGTTTTTTGTCAAAGAAAAGTGGCAACACTGGTCCCGAATTATCAATGCGGATATGTGACTTTCTGTTATACTTCCGGTTAAGACTTTTATACGAATCATGGATTTAAATAATAAGGGCTCAAATAATTTATTACCTAAATATAGTTTTTTTTCTGTTCTTCTCTGTAAGGTCACTACATCAAGCTAGATTTAGTGAAATCTCATACTATAGAGGGTTAGGGTTAGTACTATCGCTCTTCATTTGACACTAGCCCTAATCCTACCTCATACTATGAGATTCCATAAATCTCGCGTGATGTGGTTACAACAGAAAAGAACCATGCATTTCTTTTTCTGCAAGGGCCCCTAAAATGGCAGTTGGCACGGTGTGTTGTGGTCTACAGCTATGTGTGCGCCTTTCGACTGAATACATCCTTCTTATCCTATCTTCTTCCATTTACATCAGATCCCACACAACCGATTTCAAAAGAACATAATTAGTCGCCTTTACAACAAGTTTGCAAGGGGCAGCAAGTCTATTCTGTTTTTTGTTTTTTTAAATCCTGAATGGGGTTTTAGAATCCACACGGGTTTAGAGCAAACAATTTGTTGCCTAAACACAGACAATGAGCCATAAAAATAAAATATTTCTCAAGATCATTCAAAAAGGAATTCAAAGTCAATAAATAAGGATATGCCTAAGAAACAGTTTGGATTTAGGAAAAATAGTAGCACCTGGGAAGCCATTATTTGTTTCAAGATGCTGACTGAAAAATATATAGAAGTCCAGAAAAGTATTAACGCATGTTTCAGATTACAAGAAGTCCTTTGACAGGGTGCAACATGAAAAGCTAATTGCATGCCTCCAAAATATAGGGTCAGATGGAAAGGATATCAGAATTATTAGTAACTATACTGGCAATAAATAGCAACAGTTAGACACAACAACATCACCTCGCCACATATACAGATAGAAAGAGGAGTACGTCAGGCATGTGTGCCTGCTTTCCACAAGGGTTTTCAACTTATTTTTTATATACAGAAAACATTTTCAAACAGGTTGAGGAACTGCCGAGACTGAATATTAATGGAAGAACAATAAATAATCTGAGATACGCAGATGACACAGTGCTTCTAGCAGAATGTGAGCAGAAGTTACAAGAACAAGCTGATCAACAGGCTGAGTGCAGAGTGTGGTTTAGTCATTATTATTCGAAAAAACAAAAACAGTGGTAATTAACAAGGGAAAAGAGCGGCCAACATTGAACATCACTGTAAACAGAGAACTATTTGAACAAGTAACAGGTTTTTTCCTATCTAGGACACATTTTAACAAATAAAGGAAGAAGTGAAACATAAATCAAAAAAAGAATAGGAATGGCTAACACTTTCTTCAATACGATACACAAGTTACTGACAGCTAGAGAGATGAACAGCACACTAAAAATGAGAATCGTTAAATGTTATGCAGACTCAGTCCTACAGTGTGGTGCAGAAACGTGGACAATTAACAAGCAACTAGAAAAAAGAACTGTCTCGGGAGATGTGGGTGTACAGAAGATTAGGTCGAATTTCATGGGGGGGGGGGGGGGGGGGGGGGGGGGGGGGACAATCCAATCTGGAAAGCCTACAAATGAAAAGAGAATTACTGAAAGAAATAAAAAAAAAAGGCGTTGGGGTACACCGCGACAGCGACTACTAACCTGCTGGGTAGGCTCACGTGTCAGACAAGGGTACATCTAATGGCACACCAGCAAAATCTCAATGTTCGATCGTCATAAATCCTACTAATTGGCAGAAAGGTTTAAATACCCGTATCCACCAGCCACTTCCCTGGTGTTGGGACGAAACAGGTGAAGCCTTGCCTGATGCATGCCTCTCCATACTGCAGTACCAAACTCCAATCTACACTCGGTTGCCCTAAAGGGGTTCTCTGGGGTAACATCTGTAGATAAAGAGATGACGAGGATGCCAAACAAATGCGGCAACATCGTGTCCCCGCGAAACAATGGCTACTGTCGTCCTAGAAACAGGATCGACGTCTTCCTTCAAAGTCGGAGTACATCTGCTCGAGAGGCAGGGAACAAGAACTGCAAACTAATAAGCCAGTAAAACGGATGCACACACAAAACTCAGGTCCTGGTACAACGCAAGAAGTCTAAATGGACGAACAACCAGGACTTTCCGTTGGGATTCACAACCGGTGAACAAGAAGAAGAAGAACTCAGCGCTTCTTTTTCGGAGTTGGTTAACTTGACGATCTGTGTTTTGTTTTCTCGATATTATACAATATCGTGAATATTGAGCCTCCCAAACCGAACAGAAAAACGAAAAAAAAAAAAAAAAAAAACTCAAAACTCAAAAGAAAAAGCCAAGACTAGGTGAGAGAGGCAGAGCAGTTTAACCAAAGAAAACCACGAAAGAGCTCTTGAAACAAAAGAAAAAGACTTAAGATAAATGGCAAGAGGAGCAGTGACGAATTTCAGCCTACAGATTATATTAAGCGGCGATTATCTAACGGAAGTCTGCAAATCCCCCAGATATTCAACCAGCCTCTCAGGACATTGACATTATTACTGAATCACCAAGCAAACAAGAAATTCTTAAAGCTATCCACACTTTAAAGAACAACAAAGCACCACGCAAAGACGAACTGCCAGCAGAACTTCGCAAAGTAGATCCCAACAAAACTGCTAGCATTCTAGAACCATTAGCATTGTTCAAGGATATTTGGGAAAAAGAAGTGTTGCCTGATGACTGGACTGAAGGAACAATAGTCAAAATCCCCCAAAAGGGAGACTTAACAGACTGCAATAATTGGAGGGGAATTACTATACTTTCAGTACCAAGCAAAATATTTTGTAAAATCATCATAATGCGGCTTGAAAAAGTAGTAGATAAATGCCTACGAGTGGAACAAACAAGATTCAGAAAGGGCAGATGAACAACTGAGCACATCTTCGCCATACGTAACATTTTAGAACAATGCAATGAATGGCAGAGAAGTATATAAATTAACTAGCTGTACCCGGCCACGCGTTGCTGTGGCCCAGAAAGGTGAAATGGAGAGGAAAGAAAATAGCTCTCAACTAACAGTGTCTGTCATATCCCCCTCCTCTCCCCTCGACCCAGTCATATATCCCTCTCCAAAGGATTGAAAAATCATCAATGGCGAAATTTTAAAAATAGAAATAGTTAGGAAATAAGAAATTTAAAATAATATTTGAAGCTTTCTCAGCTAACTGTGTCTGGCATAACCCCATCCCCCACCCCCACCTCCAATCATATCTCCCTCTCCGAAGGATTGAAAAATCATTCATGGTGAAATTATTAAAATAGAAATAGTTAAATGAGAACTTTAAAATACCATTTTAAGCTTTCTCAGCTAACTGTGTCTGCCCTAACCCCACCCCTCCCCCAATCATATCATCCTCTCCGAAAGATGGGAAAGTCACCATGTGACGAAATATTGTAACTAAATTGAGCTTGGCATCCGTGTCCACCCAGACTTAAATAGGTAGCACTAACTTGTACAGAGAAGCCTAGCCAAACACAACCTGCCAGCCGCCCAGTTAAGGGCTAAAAGAAATTATATCACCCAGCGGGTAATCGAACGCGGGTCACCCGCATGATAAGCAGAATAGTTACAACTACGCTACCAAACACTCTAGAAGATAGGGGAAATGAAATTATATAGTAATGCAAAGTAAAAAAAGAGCTCAGCAGTCAAAAATGACCAATCAACTAAAAACAAATCCGGGCCGGCAACGAAACAAATAATGATTTGACCGTTGCTGGAGCTACGTCGTTCGTGGTTTGTGCAATTTTCTGAAAAAAAATCTCGCTTTGAGTCAAAGGCAATGTTGTGTGAAAATTTGAAAGCAATCGGTTCAGTAGTTTCCGAGTTTATAGTTAACAAACTCGGAAAATTAACATTTTTATTAATATAGATTTTGTGGACTTTGAGAAAGCTTTTGACAGCGTCCATAGAGACGGTCTATGGACAATTTTACGACATTTTGGAATTCCAGAAAAATTGTCAACATAATTGCTCTCTTCTAAAAATACTTTTCCTGCAGTATTAAAAATTACAATACATCTTTCCCAGTAAAGACAGATGTAAGACAGGGATGTGTTTGTCATCTCTCCTCTTCAACCTTGTGATTGATTGGATACTGCAGAACACAGTAGACAGGACATTGAGAGGCATACGATGGACACCATTCACCATGCTTGAGGACCTTGATTTTGCAGATGATATAGCACACCTATCACATAAACATGAACATATACAAGAAAAAAGTAACAGACTACACAACACAGCAGAAATGGTGGGACTGAGAATAAATACAAAGAAAACTAAGATTATGACAAGCAGTCCATACCAACAACCAGTGACCGTAAATAACCAAACTCTTGAAAATGTAGAACATTTCACATATCTTAGCAGTGTGGTGTCCGAAGAGGAACCGAAGAGGACATTCAGTTACGTCTAAACAAAGCTAGAACTGCTTTTGGAAGGATGAGGCAAATCTGGAAATCCAACAATTACTGCAGAGGTACGAAACTCCGACTCTACAAGAGCATCATTTTGCCAGTTCTTCCTTATGGAGCGGAATGCTGAAGAATGACCAAAAAGGATGCACGCAAGCTGTCCACCTTCCACCACACATGTCTACGTAGAATTATTAAAATTTTCTGGCCAGATACAATCTCAAACACAAAACTACTTCAAGTCACAAACCAAGAAACTTTAGACAGTATGATTACCATGAGAAGATGGAAATGGCTTGGCCACTTTATGAGAATTAATTCTGATATACCTGCCAAAACAGCTCTCAAAAGGACACCAGAGGAAAAGAGAAAACAGGGGCACCCAAAAACAACATGGCGACGAACGATGTAAAGTGACCTGAGTGCGGCATCTTTGACATGGAAAACTGCACTGAAGATTGCACAGGACAGGAAAGCATGGAAAGTCCTCTCTGAAGCCTCATATGCCACTAGGCATAACGAGAACTGATGATCTAACGAAGTACACAAGAATACACCTGGTCCAGAAAAAAATATTCATAGCAAGCAACAGAATGACGGCCTGGAACATCACGTATTGCGATATGGACGGAGACGACATACCGACAACGTTGACGAAGCCTGGTCAATATCGCGATAGCAACTGAGAAACTAATGGCAGAACATCAGTGGTAACAGCTACTACCCCCCCCCCTTTTCCCCACAAAGAACTTGTACATCAATATCACAAAGAATAGCTCAAAAGGCAGCCCAATTAATATCAACACCAGCAAAGGATGGCACAATCAGGAACATATCTAATCAGATCCATGCCTGTGGAATGAGACGGACACGATTTGGATGGTAAGATAGACATGGAAACAGTCCATATCACACTTCATGGAAGCTGTAGAGAGCAGATTCCTGGCATTGTTGACACTTTAGTCAAAATACTGATTGACGAAAACACAGATGAAGGGGATGCTATAGTTTACCCAGATGGGTCAGTAATTAGGGGCATTCACAGTAAGCTCAATGGGGAAAACCATCAAGGAGATGAATGGCGCCTTTGCTGTTACAGCGAGTAGCATTACAATAGAAACCATGGCTGTAACAAGAGCATTAGCATGGCTTGGTACTCAAAAGTTCATACACATACACATATGCATTCTAAGTGACTCGATGAATATGATTAGAAAAAAAAAAGCTGGATTTATCAGGCACGAATGGATTGCAACACTAAGCACTTCACGAATAGCTGCCCAACATTCATATTTGTGCCAGGTCATGCGGGTGTTAAAGGAAACGAGAGTGCAGACTATCTTGCTGACACTGCGGTTGATATGGCTGGCCCAGTACTGGACAGAAGTGAAGTTATAATTGACATGCGCTGCACTTACAGTACCGAGGAGCACGACAAAGGACATGACTCCATATCCCTTTCTAGATTTATGGACATGGGGGTGCAGCCTGGAGCTGCAAGAAATGAACATTTCACTAGGGGGACAAGACGTTTCATTAACCAACACAGAACAGGCATCATTAGTCGTTTTACACTTGTGGAGCTTTTGAGGAGGAAATCGGAGCACCTATGGATTTGTCCGGAGTGCTGTGATGGTAACCCTTTTTAATCACTAATCACTGATAGACACGGAAGCCATAAAATATTAGCACCAAACAATATTCAGTGAAATAGCAACACTGTTTGTTACCATAATTATAACCGATGTGGGAGTGTCCGCGGCCCCTGGCAAAAGCCAGGTGGGGGCTTCGAATAACAAAAAAATTTCATCCTTAAAAGGACGAAACTGGATTATCCCCCAACTTGAACCTGGTTGAGGCTCACTATGTTTGACATTTATTAAAAATTTCTCCGAAGAACTTTGCTTCTGCCTTCTCCTCAGGATATTTAGGAAATCATAGACAATGCTATTACGGCTTGTTTGGGCTTTGTTACTTGCTTGCTTGTTGTACCCCATCAGAACATCACACAAGTGATAAATACCCGGTGACACAAAGTGCCACCATGCGGATGAGGATCTACCGGTGAGAGGTCCCAGAAACCCCTTTCAACCCCTTAGGCCATATTTATGGCCCGGTTATATTCAGGGCCCCGACAAAAGCCACGTTGGGGCTTCAAATAACGAAAAATCACAATTCCACATAAGGACGACTCATACAAGCATATACAATGGGCTTTGTTGGGGAAGTACTTTTGTGATAAGTTTTTGAACTTTTTGACATCCATCCATTGTTATTGAAAGTCGTCCTCATGTGGGATGAATTTTTTTTTGTTTGAAGCCCCACCCTGGCTTCTGCCACGGGCCCTGCATATAGCTGGGCCACATATATGGCCTAACAGCTGACAGTGGTTTCTGGGACCTCTTCACGGATGATCCTCTTTCGCATGGTGGTACTTTGTGTCACCTGGTGTTTATCCCTCTTGGAGAGGGAAACAAAATTGGGACCGTCTTGATAGCCACTAACCGGAAGTAAGACCGGTAACGTGCGAGCCGTGGTTTCGGTTTGTGAAGATTCTAGCGACAAGGACCAGACCAGACTTGAACACACACCTACAGCCTACAGTTCTTAGCGTTTTTTCACCATGTCGAATTCAGCGGATCCAGAGCGGTTTGATGGCATGCTTTTGGCCATGGCTCAGCAATGTGAGGGAGGAATTCAGGAAGTGAGAAAGAATTAACATTTTATTTAAGATCTTTATGATACTTTAATCACATAATTAATTATATTTCAGTAACTACTGTAAGTGTAAGTCAGAAAAAAAAAAGAAATTTGTATTTGTTTGGCCGCCATAATATGGGCGGGGGGGGGGGGGGGTAATCTGGTAATTTGGTAATCCTAGTTTCAGCATCATAGCAAACGGGTCACCCCATTGTTGCTCCGCTCCTGTGCCAACGAAAAACACTCGTAGCTCACAGTGTCACACCATGCACTCAACTCAGAAGCTGGGTGACGAAACTATATGGGCGGGGGGGGGGGGATCAAAGGAGAGCCGAATAATTAGATATGATATTTAAAATTGCTTGGCCTTGTTAAGCTTTTGCCAGATTTTGTGTATGTATAACATGTATAATATATCTACACAACCAGGTAAAGTAAAACTAAAATAAAAAAACTTTTGGCTCTCCTCCGAACTTCAACCCAATATTATGGCGGCATAAAATATCCTTACAGTGCTCAGTTCTATTAAAAACATGCCGGCTCCGTATAACGAAACAAATGCTCTAACAAGGTCTTAGCGATACGTTACTTGCGGACCTGTTTCTGTGACTATGCCTCACCGCCGACCGTATCCACCGCGCTGCTACGCGCGGCGCGGATGGGGGCTAAACTAGATGGCTTGGACTTTTGAGCAGCAGCTACCGCATCTCCTGCAATTTCCTCCAATTAATTTGCTCAGGAGTCCCAGGCACCTAATTTAGCCCCCCATCCACGCCGCGCATAGCGGCGTAGGGGATACGCTCGGCTGTGAGTTTAATCGAGTTTTGCGCATGCTATTATCATCTGCAGAAACGCTTGAAATTGTCAACGGTCGCTATTATCGCCTGCTACTATATGTCGTGGTATGGGACGTCGCAGGTCGACCCAGCCTCAAATGGGTACCAGGATGGGCTGTCCTGGGAAAGTAAAGACAGCCGGCGTAATGCTCATCACATACCCACAGAGTGCTGATGGTCTGTAAAAATATGGGATGCTCTGCCCATATGCCCGATGCGCCAATAGGCGTGAAAAGGGAACTTTACTTTACTTTTTTACTATCGTCTGCAATGTTGCGTCTCTTGAAATTGTCAAGTAATCCTAGTTTTGCCGCGATTTGTTCCTTGGCAGAAAGTCAGCATTTTACATATGCCTGAGCCCTGTAAAGATATTTTATGGCCGCCATAAAATCGGGTTGAAGTTTGGAGGAGAGCCAAACTTTTACTTTTTTAGGGTACATCAGTCAACACCCCAAGGTAGAACTTCTACTAGAAGAGGAAAGAATAAACCTGACTCTAGGACTCCACAACACCCCAGCTAGAATAGGAAAAATGACTAAACAAGGCTGGACTATCCTCCGAATAACAGGCACAGAAGATGGCGGCCAAAAACAGGGCCCCAGTCACGTGTCAATTGCGCACTTCCAGTGACCTAATTTGCATTTTGCCGGCGACTGCTGCCACCGAGCAAAGCTGCAGGAGATACGGAAGCTGCTGCTCGTGAGTTCCAGCCATCTAGTTTAGTCCCAATCCACACTGCGTGAGGGATACTCTCGGCGGTAGTCCTGGAAAACCGCAAATTAAGTCATTGGAAGTGCGCAATTGACACGGGACTGAGGCTCTGTTAGGGTGTCTCTGCGGCTGCCGTCTTTTGTGCCCATTATTCGGAGGATAGCCCAAGGCTGTAAGGCACTTGTACATACCAGTTAGTCAATATATAGTTGTCACAACTGTTGTGTATCCTTTACATAATGTTGGATAACCAGCCACAGCATTTTTTTATTTTTTTTACTGTTTGGGATTTCACCAGGAAGTTTTTAAACTTGTATGTTCTGAAGCAATTAATTATTATTGATTTATTAAGATTTAGCTTTTGATACCACTGCCAGTACAATGCAAGGCAGTCTGCTGCGCCAGATTGCGAGAACCTCAGAATTACGAAGCACATATTAAATTAATAAACCATGGACACCATATACATAATTGCATAAGGACATCCACACCCCAGTTTCCAAAGAAACATCTGTGAATGTCTACATCTTCATGTCATTGTTTACACATAACGGTGCAAAAAAAAAAAATTAACAATGAGTTGTGCTGTTGTCAACCACTTTCCCAATGATCAGTCTGGAGGTACCAGGGTGCTAGTTTGGTCTGATCATTCTCAAGACTTGCCCAACAAGGTTAAACCTGCCAGCCGCACAAGTCCCTCATTCGCATAGCTCTGAGAATCATTAGACCACACAAGCCATCCATCAAAACAAGACCCCAGCTTTTAGATGGATCAGGGGAGGTCCTCTTCCTAGCTTTCACCGGCTGTAAACTGCGGTGGCAATTTCTGATGGTTCATCCACTTTCAGACTTTAGTCTTGTTCCAGAACTTCAGTTTTACATACACTTTAACACATTTGGCTTATTTTGTGCAGACTGTTGGTTCCTCACCTCTCACGCAGAGGACATCACTGAATGTAGATAGATATAACGGTGTACCTGCTGACAGTGTTAATGTTTTTGCTGCAGTTATTGGATGTCTTCTTTGGATTCCTGGCCAGAAAAACAGACTTTTACTCGGGTGCTGGAGGCCTGCAGGCTGAAAAGGTAAGAGAAGCAGATAACAACACTACACGATTACATATGATACCGAGTTTTGATTCTTTGTGCTCAGTTTTATTTCTGTTGTCTTGCCTTAAAGGAAATCAGAGTTGCTTGCCACAAGCATAAATGAACTCAACAGGAAAGAACAATCATAATTTTTTACGCTTTGGACAAGACACTGCAGTCTCAGGGTACACCTACACAGGATATAGTTTAGTTGCGTATCCTTTACAGGATGTTGCGAACCAACCCAAGCATTTTTTGGCTGTTGTGGTTTTTCTAGGCAAATAGAGCTGTCCTTTTGCCATAATTCTTAAGCTAACATTTTAGAAAGAGAAATATTGGGTCAGTTTCAGATTGGTGTATTTATCAGACCTTGTTTCTGTAATGTCTCTTCTTATTGTTGAGGACAGAGTGCAAGGAACCAACAGTATGCATTCAAAAAAGCAGTGTAAAACAGATGTGCATGCAGAGTTAAAGTTCTGAAAAAAAGCCAAAGTCTAGAAGTGGAGAGACAACTAGAACTTTCCACTGGAGTTTATAGGCAGTGAATGCTAGGCAGAAGAAGATTAGTATTCAGGTCTCCTTGTTTCTTTTGCCCTGTGGGTTCTAGTGCCGGGACACTCTGGTTACACTGTGAACAGGTTTTCTCAACATTTCTTATTGAGCATGTTCCCCCCCCCCCCCCACCTCTTTGATTCACTGGAATTTTAGTTTTCTCACTAATTCACACTGCACAAACATCAAAGCAACATATAAATATGTTATTTTAATAATGAGACTGAATAACCATTTGTTAAATATATATCCATTATTTTAGAATCTGAATTAATATCAAACTATGTATGCATTGTATATTTTATTACAAGATATTGTTAGTTCAAAAATTAAGAACAGTGCTAATGTAATTATTTTGTTTCAGTTGGTGATAGCCAAATTTGAGCAGCATGAAAAGCTCGTCAAGGAAAAGTTGCAGAAAGAAAAAGTAGAGCGTGAAGCAGAAGAAAAAAGGCGACAGGAACGCTTAGCTAAAAAAAAGGCAGAGGAAGAAAAGGAAAAACAGAAGTTGGAAGAGGAACCAAAAATAAAGGAACTGACGGATGAGGAGGCAGAGAAATTGGAAGAAGATTTGAAGAATGTAAGTCATCTTATTTCATGTACACATATTGTTACTACGGTGTGCGCCAAAGTGTAAAGTGTCGGTTTGCATTAGTTATAGTGAAAAAATTATCTTTTTGTGTTTTCCTTTTCTTTTGTTGATATTCAAGGTTTCAGCTCATTGCAGAGGGGTCACTATTATAAATGCACTGTTCCTATGCTAGTGAAAAGCCCCTCACTGTCCCTTTTGAAACTAGTAAGTAAACAATCCTGACAAAATACAGAAACATGCACACATAAAAAATACACAAGGAAGCTGCTAGAAGTGCCAATACCAACAGCCGCTACCAGAATTGCAGTTTGTTGTTGAATGAAGTAGACAGTTACAGTATCTGGGTGTACACTCGCAATATTATTGCATAAAGTACTTTGCCAGCCCAAATGTAAACTGGCCACTGACAATTTTCTTAATATCTCGACACAAACCCTGGTTTATGTTGGTTTATTTTAATTTATTACGTAATATGGTGTATGATATTCCCTCTTGTGGGTTCGGGGGGGGGGGGGGGGGGGGGGGGAGAATTAACCCACTGCCCCCTAAAAGAATATTGTAAATGTCAGCTAATTAGGGATGTTTCCTTCAAAGTCAGAATACAGCTGCCTGAGAGTTGAGGAACCAGCAGTCTCCAAATAAATAAGCCACATCTGTAAAACAAACATGCACACAAAACTCAAGTTCTGGAGCAAATCTAAAGCTTAAAAGTGGATAAAGAAACAGAACTTTCAGTTAAAGAGGGTCCATTTATCGTGAGCACGAAGAAAGAGCATTACAAACCTTACAGTTAATCACAAACAGAAGATAACCACAAAACTATTGCTGTATCAAAATCATAAGGGAGAATGTGGCAAAAGTGGTCAAGCTGTTTGCTTTGTGTTTTAAAAGTCATGGGTTTGTTTCATGGACACTCTCAGTTCATGAGTGCAGCTTGTATGAAGACCTCTGGGCTCATTGCTGGAGCTACGGAGCTCATGGCTTTGTGGGTCACTCTCAGCAAGTGGCTAGCTGCTCTGCAGAGAGAGAGACTGTCATTATAACCCAATGCAGTGAAGTCAAGCCTGTTGACTTGCAGTGACTGGGGAAGATAGAGTAAGCAGATTATTTTAAAATTAGATTAACATCTTTTTCTAAACAGCAGAACATAGAGCATTGTATGAACCTATCTTTTCAGAAACAAAACGACATCACAGCCAACAATGATGCAGATGAAACTGGCGATCAGAAAGATAAGGTAAGTTTTCTCCGCTATATCTCTGTTGATAATCTGTTGGCTGTTTAAGTAAGGGATTATTTTTACATCAGTGGTAACATAGCAGTGTAAAGCATCTGATGCTAGACCTTTTACAGGGGTACCTCGGAATTAGAACATAATCCGTTCTCAGACAGCAGTCAAAATCCAACAACCAGAACTTTCCGCCAGAGTTTACAGACAGTGAATGTGAAGAAGAAGAAAAAATTCCAAATAATTTTAGGTCCAATGCAGTTTTCACCATTGAAAATTTAAATTGAATCAGTCTGTTCTGGGGTCAGTTTGTGCATGTTAAACATCATGGCAAGTTTACATACACAATAGATACCATTTGTGTGCTATGAAAACAAACTAGCCTAGGTGGCATTGGGCTGGCATGTGCCAGGTGTTCAGTATCCATGTTGTTGAAATTGTGAAAAGATTAAGATTTTCAGGTTACCACAGATTTGTACTTCATATCCACCCTTTCTTCCCAGGACATTACATGGTATATAATATTTTTAGCTCTTTCTATCCCAAGGAACGCATCATATGTTCATAGATTCCTATCTAGAAGCCCAGTGAACTCAAGATTTGCAGATTTTACATCTTTCTTTACCACCCTTTGGGCCTCTGATGCTAAATCCCCTGGGATTAAAAGAGTTATGGCTGAGTCTACGTAGGAACCACGGTCATTTTGGAAATTTTTTTTATGCACTAGGTGGATTTAGGCTTAAAACCTTTAGCCACTACACCACCAAGGCTCACTGTTGGCTAATGTGTTTGTTTACTTTTTTTTCTGCCCGTTTCAAATTTACATTTGTTTATGTGCAAAGATTTACATTTATTCTAGTACACAAAAGTATACATTTATTCAAGTCTTGCCTAGGGCTTATATTACGAGCACCTAGAAAATTGTGCTAGAGCTTTTTTTCAGGTTAGGTCTTATTTTTTCGGAACATGGTACTTTTGTCAGTAGTCTGTTGCTGCAGAATTTTTATTTTCCATTTTGTTATGTTGCGTGGTGCTGTTGCATCATGTCTATTTTGTATGCTGTTTTTTTTTTGGGGGGGGGGGGGGGGGGGGGGGGGGGGGGGGGGGGGGGGGGGGGGGGGGGGGGGGGGGGGGGGGGGGGGCAGTGTTTTCATATATTTGCAATCTATTGTCCAATGTGTTGTGTATACTGTGTTCTTCTCTATTTCTGTTGACTGTTTTATTTACTGTTTTCCTACCGTCTCTCCGTGCAGGTACCGGACCCCATTTTTAGGGGGGGGGGGGGGGAGCCACATTCTATAATAAAAAGAGTAACGTAAATGGCGACTTTATTAGTGGCATGCTGAAGTTGAATGCCTGGGGCTGAAAGGCACAGACATTGCAGCCTAGCTGTAAACCATATAAGCAGCCACAGCTTGTATAGTGTATTTTATAGGTGTATGTTTCATTGTTTCAGTCACTTGTACAAACAAATTTAATCAGTCAACGGTAACTGTTATTTTCAGATTCCGAGTGAAAAATAATCATCAGTAATTGTTATTTTCAGACTCCAAGTGATGATGAGGAAGATGAGAAGGACAAGGGAAAACTGAAACCTAATGCAGGCAATGGTGCTGACATGCCAAACTATAGCTGGACTCAAACCTTGCAGGAAGTGGAGGTCAGTCCTGAGCTCGTACTTATCATACGTGGTTGACATGACATCTTGTGGGTTGACAATGTATCTGCCATTAAGTCTGATTCTAGATATTTGTTTTAAACAGTACTTTCATGTCTGTATTTAAACTGCTATATGATTGACTGCTGTCTGAAATTCATGTGTGACTAACATCATGTCGGATGACATATGTTGTTTTGTCTGCCATTAAGTCGATTTTCGATTGGCTTTTTTCCGTCTTTCTAGACCAGGGCTATTCAACTGGCGGCCTGCCAATCGTTGCCACTGAAATTTAGAATATTAAAAAATAAAAAATAACATAAATCAATGTTTTTATATAAATTTAAGAAAAAACAGTTGTGTGTAAACGTCCAGTGTGCAAGTCACAGCCGGACACAATAAGTGATCTTATTATCAGATTATAATTAAAATCAGATTTTTCGTAAACGTCTAATGTGCAAGTCACAGCCAGACATAGACTGCTGGATGCGATTGTATAGTAACAAACTGCAACAGTAACAGTGTTTTGAGTTATCTAAATTTTAATAATTTAGTTAAGTGATTGATGCCATGGCTGGTACAATGACCGGACATTTCAATATTTATTTATATTACCAACTAAACCTAGTTCAAAACTAATGTGCTTGCTATGCAACCAATGTATGTCGGCAGTAAAGGAGTACAACGTAAAGGTCATGTCCAGATGGTTTCACTGCTAGGAAATCAAAGGTTTAAGTTGTTGATTGTTTTGTATGTTTCGTGGATATTAGCCAAAAAGAAGCGGCCTTTCACTGACTCAGAAACCGTGAAAGAATGCATACTGGCAATTCTGAACGAAATAGCAGTTGATGATAAAATAAAAACAAGCGTAACACTTGCAGTTCAACACATCACTATGTCGGATACTTTGACGATACACAGAATCGAGCTTTTAGGAACTGAAGTTTTTGAATCTTTAATTGAAAGCATAAAGCAGGCAGAATTTTTGTCAGGTGCCATTGATAAATCTACAGACATCACAGACGTGGCTCAGTTGTGCATGAGAATTTCTCTGACTTCTTACCAACCAAATTTGATAAAATTAGCTGAAACAGAAATGCAACTTTTCCCATTAATTACATTTTGCCGCGTTAACGCTTTCGGTTTTTCTGCACAAAGACATACGAAACGAACTGTGGACAGTTATTTTTATTATTTTTATTAATATTATTATGACAATGCATTTGAAGTGACAATGCTAACGTTCATTAATAACTCAAACCACAAGTTGGAAGTACGTGTATTTCAGTTTAAAGTGAGTATTATTTGATCATTAACTTGCATCTCCCCACAACGCTTAGCGGCATACATGGAAGGAAAAAGTAAAGTAAGTATTATTTGATCATTACAAAAGAATGTAATATATTTTACATTATAATGGTTTACAACAGTTTTAAATTACCATAGGCTAGGCCCCAGGGCACCTAGGCGTAACAGTCTTGGAGTGTATTAAATTTTCACATTGACAGTTTTCTCAATTTTAGTGTGTTAATCATCTCCTGCCACTGGCCCGCAACGATCCAATTTCAATATTTTGGCCCGTGAGTAAACTTAGTTGAATAGCCCTGTTCTAGACGATAGTGTTGAATTGCGCTATGATAAGGCATGGAACCCTCAGCCCATGGAGATGGTGAGTGTGACTAGCAAGACCCACCAACAATAAGAACAGTCATCCACTATTATAGTAGGGGATTTCACGACTGTTGTTGTCAACATCTGTGTTTAGTCTGTTTGCCATTAAGTCAGGCTTTTGATATTTGTCTTAGGCAATACTTTCTTGTCTGTACTGGGACTGCCATATCAGACAATACTTTCTTGTCTGTACTGGGACTGCCATATCAGACAATACTTTCTTGTCTGTACTGGGACTGCCATATCATTGACTGTTGCTCAAAACCTTGTAATAATGTAGTTAAGTCATCTGCTTCAAGTGCATTTGTTTTGTACATCTTTGGTTGTTGCAGGAGCTGTGAGATTTTGTCCTGCGCTTTTAATGGGATGCTAGTGGCTGCATAGAGAGGCGCACAGCCAAATGGGATCATAGTGTGTGCAAAAAAACACCTTATCTTTAAATATAATTTTAGTATAGTATTTGACCGCTGTTTGACACAGCTTCTGTTAACTATAACAGTTTAATGATGAGCTGCTGTTTGACACTATTTCTGTTCAACTGCTGTTTGTTTCTGTTGTATTCGACAAAATGAGGATGGGCTGGCCGTTTCCTTTAATTTTGACATAGTGATTCCCCAAGTGGGTTCAGAGGCCCTATTATAGGGCAAACACGAATAGACCCACTGCCTAACACACAAAAAAGCATGTCATAGGGGTCAGCTAATAAGGATCTAACTTTGAAGTCAGGGTGCATCTGCCTGAGAGGCAAGGAACCAACAGTCTCCATACAAATGAGTCAGATCTGTAAAACAGATGTACTCAGATTCTGGAACAGGACTGCAGTCCAGATGTGGATGAACAATTAGAACTTTCTGCCAGAATTTACAGCTGGGGAACAGGAAGAAGAAGACAAAAGTGATGATGGGCCAGCTGGCTGTTTCTGTTAACTTCAACAAAATGATGATGGATAGGCTGTTTGTTTCTGTTATCTTTAACAAAGTGTTGATGGACTGACCGGCTGTTTCTGTTAACTTTAACAAAGTGTTGATGGACTTTCTGTTTGTTACTGTTATCTTTAACAAAGTGATGATGGACTACTTGTTTTTTTAACACAATTTCTTTTTTGTTTTGTTTTGGTTATTTACAACAAAGTGATGAGGGATTACCGTTTGATATTTTTCCAGATCCGTATCCCATTTCAAGTCGATTTTCCACTGAAGGGCAAGGACTTGGTCGTCAACATTGAGAAGAGGGTGAGTCCATATTAGTGCCAGTCTTCTTCTGTTTTTCTTAGCGTTCACCTAATGTAAACTCAGTTGGAAAGTCTTGGTTGTTCGTCCACTTCTGGTCTTGTTCCAGAACTTCAGTTTTGCGTGCAATATATTATACAGAACTGGCTATTTTGTATGAAGACTGTGGGCTCCTCACCTCCAGCTTCGAAGGAAGAACCTCTATTTAGTCACCTTTTATGATGTGTTTGCCAGTGTTTCTACTCGTTTTCCCATGTATATTTGTTTTCCCCTGAAACACAGTACTGGGACTTTGTGTCAGTCACATCTTGCTTAACTTACTTAGTCACTCCTCTTCTACCTTAGGGTGTAAAGGTTTGCCAGAGAGATCACCAGACTTCTCTGTCAGCAGTTTTCTTTTTGGCTTTGTTTCATTCCAGTCCTCATATGCAATTTATGATTCTGATAATGTGAAGCTGACTAGTTCTACTTCTCATTTGGTTGGATATCTTGTCCTTGTATTGGTATGTCATTTGTAGTATTTCTTTCATTGTCACTCGTAAGAGTTTGGCATGTGATTATTTTTTTATTTTTGTGTTTTCAGAAATTGTATGTAGGACTCAAGGGGCATCCACCTGTACTGGAGGGCACCATGTATAACGATGTCAAGGTTGAAGAGTCCACTTGGTGTGTGCAGGACAAGAAGATATTGCTGATTAATATGGAGAAGGTTGGTACATAATACTCATCATGATGAAACACAGCGGTATAACTAGTCAACATTGACAATAATACAGTAGTACTTTCACCTTGAAGGTGCACTCCCATGATAAATGGGATACTCTACATAGAGATGTGATGCTTAGTAGTTACGTACAGAATATGACAGTTGCTTAGACCAGCCTTGAACCAGAGCATCAAATGTTGGCTGTACAGTGGAACACTCATTTGGATGGATGTGTCACATGCCTTTATTAGGGTTTCCCCTACTGAACCACAAGGCACTCTTAAGTAGTTGTAGTGTTGAGATGTTGGCTCGCAGCTCTAATGAACATTTAACCTACTTCCGGAGTGAAGCGACATAGATTAATCATTCCTTTGTCTTCTTGTTGAAGTGTGCCGCATATCTCTTGCGTGCACGAGTCTTTTGAGGTGCTTTTCAAGGATTCATCTGCCTGTTCATCAGTCCAGGTTTTCCTGAGGATGGCAAGGGGTCCAGAAATATGTCTTCCAACACACCAATGCTGATGGTGGGAGTCCAGTTGAGGTATTAGGTACTTCCCTGTTGGAGAACTGTCCTGCAGACACATATTCATCTCACCTCTATGGCTTTTTCTGCATCAATCGTTTCAGGTCGGTATGGACTTAATACAGATGTGATGAGATTTGATTATTTTAAAAACACTCTTGCTGTCAATCATGCGAAGCAGTATAGCCTCCGGCCAATTTGAACAACAGTCTACAAGGGTCAGAATATAAGCATCCTTCTTCTTTTTGAGGGGAAGTGGTCAGACCAGATCAACCGCCACCCTCTCGAAAGGGGTGGCGGTTACGGAAGTTTTTCCTAATCCAACTGGTGTGCTCCTGCCTTTTGGTGCTACTCTTTGACATTCAGGCAGGATTTTACAGAACTCTCATCTGCTGTCATACATTTCCAAAAGTGACAAGCAATGCGTTGTGTAGTAGCATTGATTCCCATATAATATAATAGTGTGCCTATCTGTAAGGTTGGGGTACAACCAATTGACTATATTCAGTATACTTCCCCCCCCCCCCTTCCCTTATCTGATGAAGAATCTTACCTTTTGGTGAAGTGCGACTATTAGGTAATTTCTTAAAACATGCCTTAAGGGTGGGGTCATTATTCTGGGCCACTTTGATTTCCTCAGTCAATGGATTTACATGGGAGGAATCTTCAAAAGGACTCTTATGTTGTGCCCTGGTGGTCACCGCAGCCATATTCTATGGTGGTTTAGCTAGCTCTTCTAAAAACACATGGGTAACCCATTAAAAAAAACATCTTTATGTGCAAGTTCATACCTCCCAGCAAATGTAAATATGTCAGTCGTTCCGCCCTATTTTCAGTTAGGAAAGTGTCACAAAGTTGTTCTGTTAAGAACATCTCCTGCAGGTCTTCAAAAGAAGAAGTATACCCTCCATCGAGTGAAATATCTCTGTAGGCGACTGGCAAACTAAGGGTAATTCTCCCAATTAAGCTTTCTCTCATTTCTAAACTTATGTCTTTAGGTAGAAGCATCAAGTTTAATATGCTTCAGTAAAGCCTGACATAGTGCTTCATAATCTGTTTCTGAACCAGTGGGCATCCTTTGATATATCTTGTATGCCTCACCTTGCAACCCCTGAGCCAATTTCAATGTATACAAATTCCTCTCCTAAATGTACAAAGAAGCTAGTTTTCCAAAGTGGTCCAAATAATTGTAGAACTGACTGAGGACAATTGTCTGCTTATCTGGAAGTTGGCTGGCTAGTTGAATGTGAAACATGCAGATATAAAAATACCCTTTTTTGCCAGGAGAGTGCTGAACATATGATACTAGACTCATTAAAAAAAAATGTTTATTAAGTTTTTGTTGGTATTTTTGTTTCTATGTTTCTCTGAGTGGGATATGGTCAATTTTTACACTATATCCTGATATGCCGTCAAGCTGAAGCTTTGCACATACACGCTTTATGGATGACAATCCAATGTGGTGCAACAATATTCTGAATAAACAGTTTTTGTTATGATCTTTTTCTCGGCATTCATCAGCTGTAAACTCTGGCAGAAAGGTCTGGTTGTTCGTCCACTTTTGGACTTGTTCCAAAACTTGAATTCTGCGTCCCATCTGTTTTACTGATCTGGCTTACTTATAGGCATACTGTTTGTTCCTCTTCTCCCAGGAAGATGCACTCCGACTTTGGAGGCATTTTCAATGATAATTTTTTATGTCAAAATTATAGACCATTCACCATTCATTGACTGATGTGGTCAGCATCACAATGGCTGGCTTTACTTTCTAGGACTTTACCTGGTATGCATTTCCGACTTGGTCAACTTGAAAAATGTATGTCAGTCATTTTGTAACACTTAAAACTCCTGGGCTAGTGTTAGCTAGCAAGATATAGATTCTGTTGAGTTACCTATGATCCATGTTGTGTGACAGTTTGTGAATGGCCATGTTTGTTTCACCTACTTGTGTGACATTTATGAATTGAAAGTTGTGCATGACCATGTTTGTTTAACCTACTTGTTTGACAGTTGTGAATGGCCATGTTTGATTCACTTACTTGTTTGACAGCTGTGCATGACCATGTATATACAACTGACTAGTTTAGCAGTTGTGTGGGGCAGTGTTTGTAAAGCCTACTTGTTTAACAGTGGTTCATGATCATGTCAGTTTAACCTATTTGTTTGACACTTGTATTTGATGATCGTCACTTGGCTGTAGATGTTGTTTAACAGCTAAGCATGTTGATTTAACTTGTCTAACCTGCAGGTTAACCAGATGGAGTGGTGGAGCCGGATACTCACGACAGAGCCAGAGATCAACACTAAGAAAGTTCAGCCAGAAAACTCCAAGGTATTGTTTTCTCCAAATATATTTTTTCTATCATGGAAATTCCTAATTTGAAATTTTCTTAACATGTTTTTTTTTACTGTCACAGGCATTACCTGCTCTGTACATGCAGTAGAGCGATCCCAGGTTTGACTGGTTGGCTTTCTAATGGAAACCAAGCTGTTGTTGTTTGTCCATCACAAGTGATGAGGATAAGGCTAATGTGGGCCTAGAAGGAACCAATAGTCTGCATTTAAATAAGCCAGATGCAAAGGAAATGCACGCACAAAATTCAAGTTCTGGAAAAAGACAAAAGTCCAGAAGTGGATGAACAATCAGATTTCACAAACTTGAAATAGTTTGCACACCAGAATAAAAAGTAACTGATTATCACTCTAGCCTCAACAAAATATCGAACTCTAAATATAGACCCACTGCCTCATTAACAAGTTTGTCGTAGGGGTCGACTTTTGGAGATTTCCTTCGAAGTCGGAGTGCCTCTGCCCGAGTGGCAAGGAACAACCAACTGCCCAAATAAGCCAGTAAAACGGAAGTACGTGGATAAATACATGGAGTGAAAGTTAAACACAAATGCTCAAGGAAGTTGCTGAACATTTAATGGAATGTAGTGAAGAAAGATAAATAAATAAAAGAAATGTCAGGACAGCGTGAAGAAAAGTAAGATGGTAATATATTGGGCACAACAGGAGAAGAGGATAGACAGGCACTGAAATGGAGAACAAATGGATTGAGGAAATGACAAGACAAAACAAAATATTGTTGAGAGGGGCCAAAGGAGTTAAATTGGATTTCATCCATGAAATAAAAAGGTTTTCACAGGATAGAATAGAATTGTGAACTAGACTTGAGTTATGTTGACCATGATTATCACTCTCCAGATTTTTATGTGACATTAGAGGGAGCAACTAAATTGAAAGCGTTACTGGCAGATAATGTTTGTAGAATTCATTGAGGTTTTCTGTAATATTTGAATCTGTCTGCACACACACATGTCTGCAGTTCTGAACAGACTAAATCTGTCAGCACACACATCTTTGCCAACATTCCTGAAATAAGTCTATCTTCTACCATATGTGCCAACATTCCTGAACTAAGTCTATCTTCTACCATATTCAACTGACAATGGTTTCTGGGTCCCATCCGCCAGCTGTCAGATCTGGATGGTGAAACACGTTCCATGGTTGAGAAGATGATGTACGACCAGAGACAGAAAGAAATGGGCCTCCCTACATCTGATGAGCAGAAAAAACAGGATGTGCTGAAGAAGTAAGTCTGTTAATGTGAGAAACTTGACACATACTCCCTTATAGTTCATTATTCCAGTCCAGAAATGCAGCAGAAAAGGGGAATGCAGCTATTGGTTAACACCTACACAGCTCTTATTAGAGCCAACTTTGGCAATAGTCCAGCTCCATATGGTGGCCATAGAAACCATCTGCATTCAGTGCAGTTGGGCTGAGAGAGTTAGGCATCCCAGACTAGATCAAACCATCCTCAAAAATTGCTGGTTTTGAGCTAGCTGTTCCATCTTAAAGATAAAATGTCCTGTGCGTAGACAAAATAAATGATTTCACAATGCAGGAAAAAAATAGACAATCGTGATATGGGAAGCAGTATCAGGCTGTCACTAACTATTGCTTTTTATACTGCACAGCATAGTTGGCACAGGAATATAAACTGCAGCTCCCCACAACTTCTGGTAGTAAGATCTTAACCTGCAAAGATCCTTTACATTTACAAGATCTGAGTGTGAAAACAGGCATAATATAAACACGCATCTTGCTACATAAAACTGGAGTGGTTTAGCAATAACTTTAATAGAAGGCATGGTTTGTTTGAGAATGGGGCAAAGAAAAGACACCCAAGTCATACATATGTTTGAGGCAGGAGAATTGGTAAAGGATGAGAAGTCTGGTGAGCTATCTAAATATATCCTCTGCGTGTCAGTGTTGACACATAAGGCATCTTTATTGCTACTAGTCTTCTGTTTTCCTGCCTATGATATTCCTTGTAATACCAGATTAAATGAGCTAGGATGAGAGCATCATTCTGCAAAAGAAAAAAATTGGTACATACCGGTGATGGATAAAACAAGGTGATGGAATTCATCCAGATTTTTTAAATTCATCTTGGCAATAAACTACAAATGTCCTTAAGTGGTGGCTGCACAGAACAGATGGAGGTAACCTCAAGGTTAAATTAGGACCATCACCAGTTAGAAAGTATGAAGGGACGTCAAAAAGTAAATCACAAATGGTTGTTACAAATTTTAAAAAAACTTAGGATAATAACTTTAAAATAATTTTTTTTTTACACATACACTATCCCTTTATTTTTCAACATAATTTCCACCAACACTGATGCACTTGTCCATCTTTTTATCAGTCCTCCCAAACCTGCTGCATAGAACTGCAAGCTGTCTTTTCTAAACCACATTTTCCCTTCACATTTAACTTCTGCATCATCCGCGAAATGTCTTTCGCCAATGTGGGTTTTCAGTGGACCAGAAAGGTGGAAATCGCTAGGAGCTAAATTGGGGCTGTAAGATGGATGTTCCAGAATTTCCCAACCCTTAATGGTTTTCTCCTGAGTTAACCGAGCCATTTGTGGTCTTGCATTGTTATGAAGGAGCAGTTTTCCCTCTAGTCAGCAGGCCTGAATGATTTCTTCAAATTGCTTCATGAAGAATTGATAGAACTTTACAGTAATAATCAGCATTCACATTGTCACCTTTTTTTTTTTTTTTTTTTGGAAATTGGTTAAAAATATTCCTTGGCAATCCCAGAACACCGTCAGCACAACCTTCCCTGCTGTTTGCATAACCTTGAATTTTTTAACACAAGGTGAAGAAGGATGGTTTTATTGCATTGAAGCACGCTTTGTTTTTGGCTGGTAGTGATGCACCATTGATTTATTCCCAGTAATAATCCTATTAAGCATGTCTCTCCATCTGCTTTTCGAGAGAGATGCTGCAAGGAAGGGCATAATCGCTTCATTCTGTGTTCGTCTGTCAATTTTCTGGGTACCCCTTGAGCACTTTCTTAAATTTCAGATGATCATGCATTATATTCTATGCTGAACCAAATGAGCACCCTATTGCAGCTGCTACAGAGTCAACTGTTACTCACCTGTAATCATCTTCTCCACCCGCTGCATGGATGTATCTGTTGCAGTCTCAACAGGACAACCAGATCGGACGTATCAACAATTTTAGAGCGTCCTTGAGAACCTTTTTTTTAACCCAGCTATGCACCGCTTGATGGAATAAAAATTTGTCAGCATAAACAGGAAGCATTTCCTTATGAATGTTCTTTGCAGGCAGCTCTTTTGCCCCCCCCCCCCCCCCCCCAAAAAAAAAAAAAACCAGCACATTGTTCTTTAAGGGTACACTCCATAAGTAGTACAGTCGTCATTTTCATTCTATGTTGCGAATCGCATGCATCACCTGGTGCTACCTAATGAACAGAGCCATAAAGTTCAATGTGCTGTCACCTAATGACACCTTTAGAAACCACCAGCCACATTTTCCTGCCATTGCATAACCATTTGTGACTTACTTATTTACTTATTCTCATAACTTTAAATTTGCATTCGGCAAGAAATTTAGCAGAGGATATGCTGACTCGGCATGAGCTGGTTGAGGATAAAGGTCTGACAAAGAAGATAAGTGTCTGTCACTGAACAGAAGCATCTGAGCATATTTTGTGTAGGCTTTGTGTCTTGGTTAGACAGACAGCCTTGTGTCTTGGTGTAAACACACAGTCCTTGTCTCATGTTTGATTTGTTTTCCTCAGGTTTATGGAGCAGCATCCAGAGATGGACTTCTCCAAGTGCAAGTTCTCATAAGCAGTGGCAACTGTTACCACCTTTAGTTCAGCAGGGGAAAACAACAAATTTATGATGCGTGGTTTTAATAGGGTTTAACATAAATATTTGAAAAATCATGGACACCAAAGACAGTAGAGGTCTAGACCCTGAGACAATTTGTCACAGACATCTAAAGAAAGCAGTCGTGATTCTGTGGCCATGTTGATGCATTCCATGTATTATGTTATGCTAATATTGTTATTTGCAAAAGTTTTGAGTATCCTAGGAGACTTTAAAAAAAATCATTTCAAATTTAAAGTAGGTTCTTCTTCTGCGTTCACCCTGAAAAGGGTGTTGAACACATTGTGTTGTGGTTTACAGCTAGGCCTTTCAGCCCTGCAAATCCAGTTTCAGCAGATCCCTTATGAGTCGCCTTTTATGTCATGCTTGTGAGAGGAAAGGGGGAGGGGGTTCTATTCTTTTTTCTTTGAAATGGGGCCATGGAACCCACTCGGGGATGTTTTAGTTTTAATTGCCAGAGTTAGGCTAGGCTCAAACAGTTTACAGGGCCTAATAACATAGAAGACCACACCGAGAATAGATTTGTGACAGCTTTATATATATATATATATTTGTTTGGGTTATCCTTGATTATAGGTAACCTATCTGTTATGTTTTTAAGGAACATACATGTAGGCTTAGCGCAGATGCTATTGTGCCAGTGTTTTTTTTTAGTGCTGGTCTCATCTTCTAAGTTTCACATTGACAGAGTCCATGTATCATTCACATGTGATGTTTTAACAATGTTTTTTCTTTGTTTTATGAAATACATGAATTTGAATGCAGTATACAGTGTTGAGACTGTTCCTTAAGAATAATGAATGTAATTGACATTGTCTTTCCGCATGGTTCCCGATAAGATGCACTGCTCCTTAACAAGCATGCCGTAAAAGGCGATCAATTAGGGTTAGACAGTTCTCTTGCATGTCTTCAATCTCATTCTTTGTTAATGTCCTGATATTTGACATATTTTGCCAGCGGTCAGGGATATGAAGTACCGATGAGGGAAAATGGTTTCTTTAGGGATTGTTCCCACATCGGTACTTCAGATCTCTGAGAGCCAACAAAATATGTCCAACATCAAGAAACCTGGAGACATTAACAAAGAATGAGATTTAAGAAATACAAAGAAAACTGTCTAATCTGAAGATGGAATGCATGGAGGGCAACCATTTGTATTTCAGTTAATTTTTTAAAGTTTTTGTGCTTCATTATATGTTGGTGTAACTGTAGCGTTGCACCTCACAAAATACAGCGAAACATGCATCGCTATAAATTTTGCGTTGTATTGTGTCCGCATTATTTAGATTAGTAAAGGGTTTGCTGAAATTGGACTAGTATATAACTTAACTCCCCCAACTGTAGCACACACAAAAAACACTGATTCTTTTGCCTTTCGTCCCTAGTGTCCCCATGTGGGTTCAGGTAGCCCCCACTGTCCCTTTAAACAAGCTGATTTGCTTGCAAAACTCAACTTGAGGAACAAGACCAAATCCTAACTTGAACAGTCCTTGCTGACATCACTAGCCATGCGGCCCAAAGTCCTCAGGCCAAAGCCAGGGGTGGGGTTTGTGTGTAACCAGGGCGTGGAAAAATATTCTGTATTCAGCTGAAACTATTTTGTTCTCAGGACATTCACGGGGGAACATTCTGTCCAGAGTGAAGGAGTGGCCCTGAAACTATTGAAAGAGGCAGAGACTGCACTAATAAGTAATAATATGGGAAGCTGTGAGTCCTAGATAATAAGAACATCATTTAGAACAGTGAAACAGAAGGTGAACATGTCGGCAATACAAAAAGATGAATCCACTGACAAATTTCACATGCAGCTTCACAATATTATAAATAATGAAAGAACAGGCAGTAAAAAAGAAAAATTGATTGGTGTCCTGAATGCTAAGATCAGATAACAAAGATTGTAAAGAGATTATGGGGACAAATGGGCTAGGAATAATGAATACAAATAGAGAATTAACTAACTTGTGGGCTAGGAATCAGTATGTTATTGGGGGAAGCATTCAGGATAGGCATAAAAGAATCTGCTGCCTTTGATTGTGAAGCAGAAAGACAGACCCCTGAGCACATACTGAAGTCCTACCATAACTTCTCCCACCAAAGACTGGATCTGGCCCAAGCGAGCCACATTGCAAGAGAAGCTATGGGGAAACCTGTGGCGACCTTAAATGCACAGTCCTATTTGTGACACAGACGGGACTCAGTGTTCAGCACGACTGATGTCAAACGCAGAAGAAGAAGAAGGGTAAAGCATTTTGCCACATAAAAGGGTTCAACTCACAAATCTCGTACCCCTGTGTGATTTTGTAATAATTCCCACGGGCTGTTCTAGAGATATCAGCTGTTACTTGTTTTAATCACATCCACCACCACTGAGCGTAAAAATACAAAAACATAAAGGATTCGATACCCTTGAACTGTTGCGCTTTGCTCCTGCGGTGCCTGAGCTACTCACAACAACAGCACCTTCCACAAACAACAGAAGAGGCAGTTGCTACAAGAAAGCTGACCAATTTCGTCTAGGCCACAATTTGTCAGCCACATTGAACGAACCAGAGACAGTTTTCGGCACAGTGTATATAGATTTTGAAGGAAGGCATCTCACAGTACCCCCAGAACATAGGACAGCACATCAGAAGGAATACAAAAATCTGTGGCCGAATAAGATGGAGTGAGATTCGTGAGTAGTACCGATAACAGAATACACAAGGCAGCATGGGAATCACCAGATCAAAAGAGGACCAATCACATTGATTATGTACATATAAACAATAAATTTAGATCATTCCTTATGGTGTTAGGGCTTTTCAAGGTACTGATGTATTTACTGACCACTGTCTGTGGGTAGATAAATTCAAGGTGAAACTTAAATAAAAGATATATAACATCTGAAAATCATAGACACCAGTATAATGAAGGATATCTCAGTGATGAAGAAGCTAAGGAGAAATGTGTGGCCACAGTCTCTTATCTTCTTTGTTCACTTCACCGGCTGTAAGGTCAGGCGGAAGGTTATGGTTGTTTGTCCATTTGGACTGTGGCATTGTCCAAACGTCTGAGTTTTGTGTGTACATCCATTTTACGAGTTCATTTGTATGCATTGCGCTGTTTCTTGTCGCCTGGGCAGATTCACTCAGACTTCAAAAAAAGCTTTTACTTAGTTGACTCTTACAACGATATTCTTGTTGGGAAGTCAGTGGGTCTATTCTTGTTTTCCCTGGAACCCACACACACAGGGAACAGTCTCTAATAAGCACAAAGTGTTGCAGCAGTTATCTGAGGAGGTAAGCACTGAAGTCTGCTGGGAACAGATCAAAGTGGTTTGGAATGAATTGTGTGTAAAAGTCCTTGGTAAAAAGAGAATGAAAACAAAACGTGGATAACACCTGGAACCCTTGAAATGATCAAAGAAAGGAAAAGGCTGACATATACAATAGCAAAACAAGAGCTGCTAGATCTTATAATAAATATACAGAAGCTAATAAGGAACTTGGGAGGCTAAGAAAGGCAGATAAAAGAAATATTTACATGATCTAGTAGAAGAAGCAGAGACAGCAGCAGCAAAAGGAAACCTTAAAGACTTTTACAGTAAAACAAGGAAATTAGATCCTAGTTGCATAACCTTTACAGGACGTTGCAGAACCAACCCCAGCATTTTTTTAGCTGTTGTTGTTTTTCTAGTTCACGTCCAGTAGTTTGCCATTGCTTTCTGGACGGTTTGCTTCTCGTTACTACTGTCGGGAGTTAAGTCAAACAGATATTGAGGCCATGCGGTGATCTGCATGCAATAGCGAAGGATAGAACGACTTGGCGTTAGATGGTTAAGAACTTCCATTGGGGGATAAAACACAGAAACATAGTAGAACTGTGCATCCCCGATTTCAGTACCTGTTATCTGCTTATCGAAACAAAGGCAGACCAATACAGAGAGGGACAGAGCGATAGAGAACTGAAGGAAAGCACATAAAGTGAGCTGCCTTGATACCATGACAAATTATGACAAATTAGCGCCAGTTATTTGAGAACCGATACTCCGGGGGGGGGGGGGGGGGGGGTTTTAAATCCAGAAAACACGAGTTGTAAACCCTTTGGATCGGTACTAAGGATTACGCAACCTTACGGCCTTGATTCCATGAAAGATACCGTAAACCATGGGGGATACAGGGCAGATTAAAGAAGAAAAAGAAACCATACATTTATTCACCTTGCGTCGATGACCTAGGGTATCAGAGATTGGCAAGACTAGATAACCAAATGACACCATGAACCGGTTGTCCCTTGGTAAAGACTAAATATTCAGAGGATCAACATCACTACACCGGATTGGTCTCTTTCTCTCTCTCTCTTTCTTTCTCTCTCTCTCTCTCTCTCTCTCTCTCTCTCTCTCTCTCTCTCTCTCTCTCTCTCTCTCTCTCTGCTCAACAGCTAACCGCCTGCCGTGAGCGTTAAACAAAGCACTAACTACGTTGTTCCAGCCACGATCCTCAATGATCTTTGGAATGAATGCATGAATGAGATTCAACCCGACCAGGACATCCACCCAACGATTAATATCCGGTGACACAAAATGCCACCATGCGGATGAGGATCACCCGGGAAGAGGTCTCAGAAACCTCGTTTAACCGTTAGGTTATATTAGGGCCCCCGACTTCAGCCGAGGGATCCTTAAAATTGCCTTCGTTAGCTGAACGACGCCTCCGTATACGAACTCACAACCTCAAGAGCAGGAAGCAAACAACATGACTACTTCGTCACGGAGAATCCTGTCCCATTTGGTGTAATGTCAGTGGCGGTGACGACTCTAAATGTGATCTGGTCTAGTTTTCAACCTATGTTCCATTGAGAGACGAAGGACAGAAGAAGAATAAAGAAGAGGAAGCCTAACATTTATAAATGTATCCTCTATCCATCGATCACCTGGGATATCACAGACTGACAAAAATAGATAACCAAATTCTGACATCAGAAACCGATTGCTCCGTGTGGTGTAATGTCAGTGGCGGTGACAAGTCTAAATGTTATCTGGTCCAGTTTTCAATTTTATTGCTGAGATATTTACCCCCTTACACTGATACAAAACACAGGGTTTCACACAACATAGGGTCACACAAAACATAGGGTTTCACACAACATAGGGTCACACAAAACATAGGGTTTCACACAACATAGGGTCACACAAAACATAGGGTTTCACACAACATAGGGTCACACAAAACATAGGGTTTCACACAACATAGGGTCACACAAAACATAGTGTTTCACACAACATAGGGTCACACAAAACATAAAGGTTTCACACAACATAGGGTCATACAAAACATAGGGTTTCACACAACATAGGGTCACACAAAGCATAGGGTTTCAAAAAACATAGGGTCACACAAAACATAGGGTTTCACACAACATAGGGTTTCACACAACATAGGGTCACACGAAACATAGGGTTTCAGTGTCGGGAAAATGTACCGTGTTGCACCATCAAGAGTAAATTTCATATCAAGAGAGCTTCCAGTCCTGAGAAACTAGTTTGTTATTGACAAATACCGAGCAACGATTGGACATGTATGTAAGTAAGTTGTACCCCACCAGGAACATCACATAAGCGATAAACTCCTGGCGACACAAAGTCGTAAAAGGTGACTAACTATATGATTCCTTCGAAGTCAGAATGTATCTGCCTGAAAAAAAGTAGATCTGTAAAACGGATGTGCAGGCAAAACTCAAGCTTAGGAACAAGACCAAAGTCCAGACATGGACGAACAAACAGAATTTCCCACCGGAGTTTACAGCCGGTGAACGATAATTTAAAAAAGAAGAAGAAAAAAAAAGAGTATGAAGAAGATGGCGATAATGACAATGATAAAGAAGAAGAAGAAAACTCAGAAAAAAAAAATGATACGGATTAATAAGACGAAGAACAAGAAGCAGAATAAGAAGAAAATTTTATATTTATATTCTAACTAAAGCATGTATGTATAAGCGGAGCAATGACACTGAAATGAAATGATTTGGTCACCTAATGAGAATGGAACCAACGATGCCAGCATCAAGAGCATACAACATGAAAATCGAAACAACAAGAGGCAGGGGAAGACCAAGAAGAAGATGGATTGAAGGAGTCACGGACAACTTGAGACTTCATAACATCACGGCATATGAAGCGACTGAGCGCACCCTGGCTCGGCTGCCGATCATCTGATAGACTGCGACGCCTAGCGGCACAAGCAGATTTTGACAAAAGAAGAAGAATGACACTACGATGGAAGTTTTTGAGCCTTCACACACTTTAAGCTAAAGACTAATGAGGTGAGCCAATCAGTTCTCTTTCTTTCCAGATAATTCTGAAAATGGTCTTGTGCCCATCTTGAGAGATTTTTGTCGCCCCTAGAATGGGCAAGTAAAATGTTGAATTAAGAATCAAGATCCTAACATTCGGGACACTACCTAAGTGCTCCGTTCCCATCTT
>CAJHNH020001589.1:0-7500 GCA_905116865.2 Candidula unifasciata | reverse complement strand
AAGGTTAGTCGGTGCTGATTTCAAACAGTAACATCCCTATAACATTGGACTTTCCCAGAGATTCCAGGTTCCCGTGTTTGAGGTGAGCTAAAATTAAATTACCAAATACAAATAAGAATCACCTCATCTCTCAAACCAAATACACCAGATTTCTTATAAGTTGCCTGCTTCCACAGACAGAGATGGAAGTGGAGTATTTTCCACACGGTGGCTCCATCACGGACTACGTGTGCGAGCTTTTCAACACCACGGTGGGTGTGTCCGTGACCCGAGCCATTAAGTTCAAGGGCGACTTCAGCCTCGATGACGCTCTGCGTCTGCTCAACAAGAAATTAAAAGGTAAACTTAATTGGTTGTCTGTTGCACAGAGAATTGAATCATTAAAGTCTTTCTGTTATATTTCTTTCTCATTCTCTGTCTGTCTGTCTGTCTGTCTGTCTGTGTCTGTCTGTCTGTCTGTCTGTCTGTCTGTCTGTCTGTCTGTCTGCCAGTGTCTGTCTGTCTGTCTGTCTGTCTGCCTGTCTGTCTGTCTGTCTGTCTGTCTGTCTGTCTGTCTGTCTGTCTGTCTGTCTGTCTGTCTGTCTGTCTGTCTGTCTGTCTGTCTGTCTGTCTGTCTGTCTGTCTGTCTGTCTGTCTGTCTGTCTGTCTGTCTGTCTGTCTGTCTGTCTGTCTGTCTGTCTGTCTGTCTGTCTGTCTGTCTGCCTGCCTGCCAGTGTCTGTCTGTCTGTCTGTCTGTCTGTCTGTCTGTCTGTCTGTCTGTCTGTCTGTCTGTCTGTCTGTCTGTCTGTCTGTCTGTCTGTCTGTCTGCCTGTCTGTCTGTCACAAATAAGCCAGAACTGCCAGAACTTTCCACCGCAGTTTACAACAGGTGAAGGTAAAAAAAGAAGAGGAAAAAGAAGAAAAAATGCTAAATAACTGTGATTTTGTAACTTTGTTTATCGTGGGTTATCTCCGTATCTCTTCTCTGTAGTTCTCTTGAGAATAAATCAGGCAAATAGTAATGTGGTTTCTCTTAATGGCGCCCCACTCTAAGATGTGGAGTCGTACACCTATTTGGGCAGCAATTTAGATAAAATGAAGGAACTGATAGAGATATTAAAATAAGGATACAACAGGCAAGAGGAGCTTTCATAGCACTAGGGAATTTGTGGAGGCCAAAAGAAATTAAAAGAAATACTAAACTAAAAATTTTTAATTCCAATGTCAAATCAGTATTTTTTGTATGGGACGGAAACATGGAGAACAACTAAGGCAATTACTAAAAAATTACATATATTCATTAACTGGTGCCTGCGCAGAATAGAGGGAATTAAATGGTATGATATAATAACTAATGTAGAGTTTTGGGAGAGAACTAAACAGGTTCCAGTGGACCAAGAGGTGAAGAAAAGACTCTGGCGTTGGACAGGACACACACTGAGAAAACAGGAGAACGGCATAACTACAATGTGTTTGCATTTGTACCCACAGGGGCATAGGAATAAAGAAAGACCTAAAAACACATGGAGAAGAGAACTGGAGAATGAAGTTAGAAAGACGGGAAGGACATGGGGAGAGCTCCATGTAATGGCGAAGGATAGAACGACTTGGCGTGAGTTGGTCGAAGGCCTATGCTCCATTTGGGGATAGAAAGGCAGAAGAAGAAGTAGTTTCTCTGTCTTTGCGACGTAAACCTCATGTTGCCCACGGTTCAGTTCAAACGCCACCGCATCACTCCTGTCATCAGTATTCCGCCGTCTGAATTTGCTTCTAAATGTCTTTCTTGTATCCATTTTAGCTGGGTGATCCTGGGATTGATCGGCGTGTCCCCTCTGAGCTGCTACCTTACTACCCTGAGATTTAAAAAATCCAACAAGGCAGATTCAGATACCCGGTAGATCAACAAGACCGTTTCCAGATACCCGGCAGACCAACAAGTAATATCCCAGATACCCGGCAGACCAACAAGTAAGATCCCAGATATCCGGCAGACCAAAAAGTCAGATTCCGAATGCCCAGCAGACCAACAAGGCAGATCTAAGATACCCGGTTCAATCTCGTAAAAAGTTATAACTAGGGTATCCGTAACGGTTACACCTGCCTGGTCCTATGTAGTCGTGTGTGGGCACAGGCTAATCATGGCAGCCCAGGTACCATTTTAATACCAGCCTTAGTGGGGATTCGAATCTATGAAATCCGGACGGCATGGCAAGCGTTATAGCTATTGTCCTCCTCACATACGAGTTGCGCTGAGCTTTGTTCTTCTACATGTTTACTGGCTATAAAACTCTTCGTTAAGTTAAGGATTCGTCCACCTCCGGACCATAGTCTTGTTTAAGAACCTGAGTGTTGAGTGCAAATCTATTTCACAGATCTGGCTTATTTGTATACAGACTTTTGATTCCTTGCCTCTCAAGTAGATGTATTAAAAAGGATGCTCACAATTAGTCGACTCTTACGACATGCTTGTTTTGGGGAGGCAGCGAGTCTGTTCCGGGTTTTTCACAATGGAACCCACACGAGTAGAGCTGAGATAAGAATCGACATCACACTACTCGGGAGAATCGAGTAAGGGCTTCATCACAGTCTTCAGCTGCGAGCCCAGAGTTCCACTTCCATTGATGCAAGTAGCCTCCTATGGTAATATACTTCTTTGAGAGCTAAATACAACATAAATTGTGACTAAAAGGAAGGAACAAGACGCTCACAAATACGACTGACCGTTTCGATTAAAGTTTTTATCAACGGATTGCTACATACAACACACACTGTGACTGGGAAGACTCATCTGAGTGTTGAGTGTCGATCAGATCTCCTGGTCACGGCCAGTTGACATTGTGCTCCAAATTATTCGTGTCTGGTTTCTCTGTTACAAACCATCTCTAGAATGTTTCAAACAAATCGAACTCCAAAATATCAGTGCCTGGTTACTCGGTTACAAACCATCTCTAGAATGTTTCAGACAAATCAAACCCCAAATTAACACCGCAAAAACAAAAATGATCACATTCTTGAGAATTTCGACGTCTTTACATATCCAGGAAGTAAGATGATATCTATACTGGACTCAGCGCCAAAAAATATCATTTAGAATCGCACTGACATCTAGTGCCTTTAAAAAACTGTCAAACATCTGGGAGTCAAAGACACCCAGCAGCAACACTGAGAGTTGAGGAACCAGCAGTCTCCAAATAAATAAGCCACATCTGTAAAACAAACATGCACACAAAACTCAAGTTCTGGAGCAAATCTAAAGCTTAAAAGTGGATAAAGAAACAGAACTTTCAGTTAAAGAGGGTCCATTTATCGTGAGCACGAAGAAAGAGCATTACAAACCTTACAGTTAATCACAAACAGAAGATAACCACAAAACTATTGCTGTATCAAAATCATAAGGGAGAATGTGGCAAAAGTGGTCAAGCTGTTTGCTTTGTGTTTTAAAAGTCATGGGTTTGTTTCATGGACACTCTCAGTTCATGAGTGCAGCTTGTATGAAGACCTCTGGGCTCATTGCTGGAGCTACGGAGCTCATGGCTTTGTGGGTCACTCTCAGCAAGTGGCTAGCTGCTCTGCAGAGAGAGAGACTGTCATTATAACCCAATGCAGTGAAGTCAAGCCTGTTGACTTGCAGTGACTGGGGAAAGATAGAGTAAGCAGATTATTTTAAAATTAGATTAACATCTTTTTCTAAACAGCAGAACATAGAGCATTGTATGAACCTATCTTTTCAGAAACAAAACGACATCACAGCCAACAATGATGCAGATGAAACTGGCGATCAGAAAGATAAGGTAAGTTTTCTCCGCTATATCTCTGTTGATAATCTGTTGGCTGTTTAAGTAAGGGATTATTTTTACATCAGTGGTAACATAGCAGTGTAAAGCATCTGATGCTAGACCTTTTACAGGGGTACCTCGGAATTAGAACATAATCCGTTCTCAGACAGCAGTCAAAATCCAACAACCAGAACTTTCCGCCAGAGTTTACAGACAGTGAATGTGAAGAAGAAGAAAAAAATTCCAAATAATTTTAGGTCCAATGCAGTTTTCACCATTGAAAATTTAAATTGAATCAGTCTGTTCTGGGGTCAGTTTGTGCATGTTAAACATCATGGCAAGTTTACATACACAATAGATACCATTTGTGTGCTATGAAAACAAACTAGCCTAGGTGGCATTGGGCTGGCATGTGCCAGGTGTTCAGTATCCATGTTGTTGAAATTGTGAAAAGATTAAGATTTTCAGGTTACCACAGATTTGTACTTCATATCCACCCTTTCTTCCCAGGACATTACATGGTATATAATATTTTTAGCTCTTTCTATCCCAAGGAACGCATCATATGTTCATAGATTCCTATCTAGAAGCCCAGTGAACTCAAGATTTGCAGATTTTACATCTTTCTTTACCACCCTTTGGGCCTCTGATGCTAAATCCCCTGGGATTAAAAGAGTTATGGCTGAGTCTACGTAGGAACCACGGTCATTTTGGAAATTTTTTTTATGCACTAGGTGGATTTAGGCTTAAAACCTTTAGCCACTACACCACCAAGGCTCACTGTTGGCTAATGTGTTTGTTTACTTTTTTTTCTGCCCGTTTCAAATTTACATTTGTTTATGTGCAAAGATTTACATTTATTCTAGTACACAAAAGTATACATTTATTCAAGTCTTGCCTAGGGCTTATATTACGAGCACCTCGAAAATTGTGCTAGAGCTTTTTTTCAGGTTAGGTCTTATTTTTCGGAAACATGGTACTTTTGTCAGTAGTCTGTTGCTGCAGAATTTTTATTTTCCATTTTGTTATGTTGCGTGGTGCTGTTGCATCATGTCTATTTTGTATGCTGTTTTTTTTTTTTGGGGGGGGGGGGGGGCAGTGTTTTCATATATTTGCAATCTATTGTCCAATGTGTTGTGTATACTGTGTTCTTCTCTATTTCTGTTGACTGTTTTATTTACTGTTTTCCTACCGTCTCTCCGTGCAGGTACCGGGACCCCATTTTAGGGGGGGGGGGGGAGCCACATTCTATAATAAAAAGAGTAACGTAAATGGCGACTTTATTAGTGGCATGCTGAAGTTGAATGCCTGGGGCTGAAAGGCACAGACATTGCAGCCTAGCTGTAAACCATATAAGCAGCCACAGCTTGTATAGTGTATTTTATAGGTGTATGTTTCATTGTTTCAGTTCACTTGTACAAACAAATTTAATCAGTCAACGGTAACTGTTATTTTCAGATTCCGAGTGAAAAATTAATCATCAGTAATTGTTATTTTCAGACTCCAAGTGATGATGAGGAAGATGAGAAGGACAAGGGAAAACTGAAACCTAATGCAGGCAATGGTGCTGACATGCCAAACTATAGCTGGACTCAAACCTTGCAGGAAGTGGAGGTCAGTCCTGAGCTCGTACTTATCATACGTGGTTGACATGACATCATGTGGGTTGACAATGTATCTGCCATTAAGTCTGATTCTAGATATTTGTTTTAAACAGTACTTTCATGTCTGTATTTAAACTGCTATATGATTGACTGCTGTCTGAAATTAATGTGTGACTAACATCATGTCGGATGACATATGTTGTTTTGTCTGCCATTAAGTCGATTTTCGATTGGCTTTTTTCCGTCTTTCTAGACCAGGGCTATTCAACTGGCGGCCTGCCAATCGTTGCCACTGAAATTTAGAATATTAAAAAATAAAAAATAACATAAATCAATGTTTTTATATAAATTTAAGAAAAAACAGTTGTGTGTAAACGTCCAGTGTGCAAGTCACAGCCGGAATTGCCTTCGTTAGCTGAACGACGCCTCCGTATACGAACTCACAACCTCAAGAGCAGGAAGCAAACAACATGACTACTTCGTCACGGAGAATCCTGTCCCATTTGGTGTAATGTCAGTGGCGGTGACGACTCTAAATGTGATCTGGTCTAGTTTTCAACCTATGTTCCATTGAGAGACGAAGGACAGAAGAAGAATAAAGAAGAGGAAGCCTAACATTTATAAATGTATCCTCTATCCATCGATCACCTGGGATATCACAGACTGACAAAAATAGATAACCAAATTCTGACATCAGAAACCGATTGCTCCGTGTGGTGTAATGTCAGTGGCGGTGACAAGTCTAAATGTTATCTGGTCCAGTTTTCAATTTTATTGCTGAGATATTTACCCCCTTACACTGATACAAAACACAGGGTTTCACACAACATAGGGTCACACAAAACATAGGGTTTCACACAACATAGGGTCACACAAAACATAGGGTTTCACACAACATAGGGTCACACAAAACATAGGGTTTCACACAACATAGGGTCACACAAAACATAGGGTTTCACACAACATAGGGTCACACAAAACATAGTGTTTTCACACAACATAGGGTCACACAAAACATAAAGGTTTCACACAACATAGGGTCATACAAAACATAGGGTTTCACACAACATAGGGTCACACAAAGCATAGGGTTTCAAAAAACATAGGGTCACACAAAACATAGGGTTTCACACAACATAGGGTTTCACACAACATAGGGTCACACGAAACATAGGGTTTCAGTGTCGGGAAAATGTACCGTGTTGCACCATCAAGAGTAAATTTCATATCACGAGAGCTTCCAGTCCTGAGAAACTAGTTTGTTATTGACAAATACCGAGCAACGATTGGACATGTATGTAAGTAAGTTGTACCCCACCAGGAACATCACATAAGCGATAAACTCCTGGCGACACAAAGTGCCACCATGCGGATGAGGATCACCACTGGAGAGGTCCCAGAAACCCCGTTCAGCCCTTTGGCCATATTTCAGGCCGGCTATATTTAGAGCCCCCGGCAAATGCCAATGTGGGGCTTCAAAATAGCTAACAATTGCATCACACATTAGGATGACGAGATAATACGATTGCACAATATTTCCCCACTAAATATCAAAAGACGGTACCGACTGCCATTTTCAGAAAGAATTAAAAAAAAAAAACATTTTAATTTACAATTGTTTCTAGCTTTTAGGTCACTCAATGATAAAATTTTTGTGTAAGGAAGTCCCACATACATACACAGACACATGCACGCGCGCACGCACACAGGGGAAAGAGAGAGAGAGAGAGAGAGAGAGAGAGAGAGAGAGAGAGAGAGAGAGAGAGAGAGAGAGGCGTCAACTGTAAAAACACACAGACCCTACTTGGATACATCATTCTAAATCTTTCACATTTGTTGGAGATCTATTTAGAATTAATACCCTGACAGAACCCACAACAATGAGATTCAAAGAAGACAGTCTGTCATGACAGAGATATCTGGATATGTAAGCCGGTGGAATTAAAGATCTGTCAGGGAGATATCGCTGCCAGATTGGCTTACAACTATATACTCACAGATGGGTTCCTGGGCTCCCCTTTGGGGGAACAGAGATACCCACTCTTCCATAACAAGCATGTCGTAAAAGGTGACTAACTATATGATTCCTTCGAAGTCAGAATGTATCTGCCTGAAAAAAAGTAGATCTGTAAAACGGATGG
>CAJHNH020001588.1:144019-158021 GCA_905116865.2 Candidula unifasciata | reverse complement strand
GGGCCATCTTCTCTTTGTGTTGCGGTAGGTGTATGCTGCTCTGGCAAGTTTTACTTTCTGGGAATTTTCCATAGCCTGATTAGTTTATGCAAATTCTCAACTATCGTTCTTAGTTCAACTGTCCCTTAAAGGTCATCCTACCAGCATCTTTGTCTTTCTTTCTAGTCCAATGCTGGGTGTACTTTCAACCCCAGTTTCTTCCTTCCCCGATTAATGGGTATTTTGGCCTACAACAGTTCATGTCCTGGCTTGGCCCCGCACCTACGCGTAAAGTCCACGACCTCAAGATTGCTATATTTTATCCTGCTCGCAGCGCCAAAAATGTCACAGTGTGGGTGGTGTGTACATTTTAAAGAGGGGATAGAAGAAGATGAGAAGATATAAAAGTAGAGAGAGAGATAGACGAGAAGAAATAATAGTTAAAGGATGTATAAGAGGACAATAGGTTCTCCTGTGTGGAGAGTGTAGTAATAAGTCTACACCCCAAACGATCAGGTAATGGTCAGTGGAGGTCTTATGAAGGAGAGAGAGTAGATATATAGTAAGTGGTGGTGGTATAAAGACTACAGAGACTAACAATAATAGCACCACTCCTATACTCAACAAACTAACGATGGAATAAAAGAATAACAACTAACAATCATGTTTATTAAGAAACAGCATTACAAAGTCGTCTATCTCATGTTACACAACCGACAGATGTTATATTATGTTATAAACAGAACGTCCTCACGCTATAAAACTCAGCAACTGACAGCAGAATCCACTCGACGATAAACTAGCAAATGACGCCTAGAATATCCTTCATTGCTCTACAAATAATAAGCCAAATAACAACTACAATCTAGCCATCTACTCTTATGCCAAATACCGACCACCATCTAACCGTACTGCTGATTGCAGTACAAAGACCAGCAAACCTATAGCCAAATACTGACTACCATCTAGCCAAACTGCTGATTGCAGTCTAGATACCATCTAACTATAGCTGATTGCAGTCCAAAGACCAGCTAGCCTATTTAGCCAACCCGGCACACCATGACAGAAGCTGCCATGTCACATAACATGAAGCAATATTTCGTGCATTATCTGGCAATTCACACAACAGAAGTATGGACTTAGCTCCATCGTATCGACATCATCCGAATGCCCACAGCATCCTTCGTTGGCAGAGATCTCAGCGCAAGTGTCTCTATCAGGGCTTCCAGTAGTGTATTTACCCCTGACGCTACCCCTCTCCTTTGTCCCTGAGTTCATGAAACTTTGTCTTCTAAGGTTCATGAACCTTTCTCTTTCCCGCCAAAGATGGTATTCCAAGCCACTTTGCATATTTGGATGGAAAATCCCCAGGAAATCTTGTGCCGTTGCCTTTGTTCGTTGTCTTCCCTCTGTTAATTTACGAGTATATTGGCCTGCAACAGTTCATGAACAAGCTTGGCATGCACCCACGTCTTTGTCCACTCTTGAGTCAATGCCCTCAGGGTTGTTAGACTAGCGACCCTCTTTATCTCAAGCGACTCTATACCTCCTTATTCCTCCGTGTGTTTCTTTCTTTCTATTTCCTTCTTGTAAAAAAACGTGACTGTAATCAGTACTGTCACATATAGACCAGTCAGCCCTCCAAGGGTGATGTGTCAACAGCACGCCGGTCGCCTTTACTTCCCAATACTTTTCTGGTACCCACTTAGGCTAGATCGACCTGGTAGCCAAAGTCATATTTTTAAAAAATGCTGTTCATGTGGTTTTGTACCCTCAACCTTTGGATCAACAGGGAAACATCTAGCCGCTACATTACGGCGGCTGACAGTTTAGAGACTAGTGATTTCTAAATGTAAAATGTGCCTAGTGAAACCGCACAACAGTAAGTAAATAGACAAGTTAGTCGACGGAGACCTGTCAAGTGTGTGTAACTAAGTTCATCATTCGTTAATCACTACATCTGTGCATTGCTACTTGTGCTAGTGTACCCTGTCAGTATTGATGTTTTGTCACGTGTTTGCCAACCAATAAGCTTGCATCCATATTGTCCAGGGTCGGGCAAGGTTTGCTCTCAAGTCAGCGAAAAGCCGGCCTACATATCAAATGATGAACTCAAGCGCCTTATTCTAAACGTAAGTACCTCTGTGAGAGACATAAAAAACAACTGATGTAGTTTCAAGTCAGCTAAACTGTGTGCGGTCTTCGCCTTCGACTAACCATCTGCACAGTATATTACGAAAAAGTCAGCAAATAAACATATCGACGGTTTTAGTTACATTTAAGCAGCACTGGAATTAAATTTTGATAGAATCGTCACCATCTTCGTCATGTAAATGCACGACAGGTGAATGCACGTCAGGTAAATGCACGACAGGTAAATGCACGACAGGTGAATGCACGTCATGTAAATGCACGACAGGTAAATGCACGGCAGGTAAATGCACGACAGGTAAATGCACGTCAGGTGAATGCACGACAGGTAAATGCACGACAGGTGAATGCAATGCAGGTAAATGCACGACAGGTAAATGCACGACAGGTAAATGCACGACAGGTAAATGCACGACAGGTGAATGCAATGCAGGTGAATGCACGTCAGGTAAATGCACGACAGGTAAATGCACGACAGGTAAATGCACGACAGGTAAATGCACGACAGATGAATGCACGACAGGTGAATGCACGGCATGTAAATGCACGGCAGTTGAATGCACGACAGGTGAATGCACGACAGGTGAATGCACGACAGATGAATGCACGACAGGTGAAAACATGACAGGTGAATGCACGACACATGAATGCACAGCAGGTGAATGCGCCTGTAATAATCAAGTCAGATGCCTCGTCTGGCATTTGAGGAGACTGCAACTCAATGTGCCAGCATTTTCCATAGACATAGCCAGTATGTCTACATTCGATAGTATTTACATTCATTTGTTTCTCACCGTTTGTTCCAAAGGAATTGCCCCAACATTTCTATAGCTTACAGTCTGTACTTCTGGCTGCTAGAATCTCAGGTTTGTTCACCGCCAGCCACATTTTTACATGTACTAGACATGCTGAACGCAACATTCGATCGCATCTACCACCAACATTTACAGGATTAAGGATAGCTGCATCGTGGTACCGTGTGAATAATACCATTAGCTCTTGTTCTAAATTAACAGTCTCACAAATGTGTCTAGTATTAAATTGTTCAGATTTTAGTTGGACACTGACTGTAAACAGCAAGGTTTTATTTTTGATCTAGTAACTAGCTGTAAACAATATTATGTGATCTGGAAATGGGTAAGTTGCATCTTGTTGTTTTTAAAAAATGTATCCCTCTTGGTGTGTGTCTCCATAATCCTAAGAAAAACAAACTTATGCTGTATGTTTCCATGTTTGCGTGACTTTGTTCTATAGTCCATGACTCCTTCCTTGCATTGGTAATAATGTGTGTCTATATTTTCCTGTCGCACGACCTGTTAATTATTTCTAAAGTAGATGTTTGTCCAGGACACAATGTTGAACTAGGTAACAGCTTCACTCTTGGTCTTCCTCTGCCTCTCTTTCGGTTCAGTTTTCTCGCTATCACACGGTATGCAAGCTTTCGTATTCTCACAGTGATTTTTATACACATAGTAACATGTTCCCCATTACCACCGCCCCCTCCGCCCCCTTCCCCTCCCCAACTCTTCTGTTTAAATACAAAATTCCTATTTGACAAGTTTCTATACTTAAATATGTAGTTTCTCAGTATCGGCCTGCCAGATTGTACACTTAGTGCTCGATGTCTTTGAAAAATTTATATTTACGTTGTCGGCTAACGAAATATTGAGACTGATTCTAATATTGACAAAACAAAAACTTCAGCCGTGAAACAGAGCATGTTATCCAAACAGGCACCATTTATTTGTGATCTGCCAAATTGTATCGTCTGATCAGAAGGCGACAAGCAAACCGTGTTTACATAGTGAAAGTTGCTTTGTAACGTATGCAGCATGAAGCCGAGGGTGATCAGTAATTGTGTTTCAGTTGAAATGATGTGATGATTTTATTATTAACATGATTCCATGAAGTCATATGATGTCACGACATATCTATTATCTGTGCAGACTAGCAGACCTCATTCTTGATTTTGATGTTACCATACTTCTCTCCCGATTGTCCGGCAGGTTGCAGACGGTTTCCTGTTTGTGGTGGGCTGTGACAGAGGCAGGATACTCTACGTCTCTGAGTCGGTCAAGGACATTTTACATTATTCTCAGGTAAGCTTGTTTAAGGCTCGCTGTAGTAGTGTTAGTCCGTCGCCTAACAAGGCAGCGGCCGGCGTCCAAACACTATCGGAAGCAGAATTATATTTTTCGGCCAGTGCGACTCTAGAGGCAAAAAATGCGTACCAGTTTTCCAAAAACCTATGGGGACGAAAGGTGAATGAGCGAATTGTTTTTCTAAATAGTCACAAGCTGCGCACACAGGCCCGAAATAAACTGGCCCCTTCTAAACACTAATCGTTCACCCAACAGTTGTAGGCTCTCCTCCTAATAACGGTCCCAAATGATCTACGCAGAAAGTGAAACCAAACAGAGCCTCATTACGTCCTGCCCTACAAACATTTAAAAGGTGTAGCTCGGAAAAAATAAGGAACGAAAAGTGTAAGGAAAGGGGCAAAGTCTACTGCTTACCGAAAATTAAATCCTTTAAATATGAAAATTGTGGCACAGAAGTGGCAAATAGTGCGCGAATATCTATTTTCTGCCTCGCTGTCCGCCATCGCAACTCAGCTCGGTTTGTCCGCGATTCTCGTTCCGGGAGAGACATGACCAGTAATGCGCGGTTTTATGTACACGCATGTCGCCTAGGGACAACTTCAAACCAGCTGCCGCCACGATGGCGCTCCACTACCCCTTGACCGTGGCGAATGCGAGCACGCTGTTACTTCCAACAGAAGAAGTAGCTCCTGTAAATTGTAGACTTTTTTTTTTCGGCGACTATAGTGCCACCTCCGAGAGTATCCCCCGCTGCAGGAGCTGCGGTAGCTGCTGCTCGTGAGTCCTAGCCATCTAGTTTAGCCCCTTCCGCGCCGCACAAAGCGGCGCCTGGGATACCCTCAGAGGTGGCACTACAGTCGGCGAAAAGCGGTCTGCAACTTACATATAACTCAGACCCTGCCGTAGGATAGCGCTATCGAGTGTATTCTCGCGTGTCGCTAATTGTTTTCGTCCGTAGTTAATCCTAGTTTTACCGCCGTTTAATCACCGTAAAAAAAATCCGTTGCGTTTCGCGAAAATGTGCGCAATCAATCCTTTTTTTTTTGACACGGTTGATTCGCCGCAAAAGAAATTCGAATTTTAGATATGAGTGAGGCTCTGTTTTGGGTTTACTTTCTGCGTAGATCATTTGGGACCGTTATTCGGAGGAGAGCCCAGTTGTATCTTATCATATAAAGTGATGAAAACAGAAGAGACTGCAGTCAGGCTATATCCAAGTTCATGTGTGTGTGTGTGTTTGCGCGTTGTTGTTGTGTGTGTGTGTGTGTGTGTGTATGTGTGTGTGTGTGTGTGTGTTAATCTGTAAATCATGTTAGCTCATAGCAGTCAATCACAGGCTGGACTGAATGGTCACCCTTCAAATCCAAGTCGAGCCCTGCGTCATTGCTACCAATTCCCAATGCAAGCCTCAAGTCAGCAAGAATGCTTCTAAGTCAAGTCAAGTCACTTCATGTACCAAGTCAAGTGCAAGCTATGCGTGGGACAATAAAAAAAAAGTGAATAGACAAAACCTGAAATGGCAGTGCGATAAACTGACTGAACTATACATAGGAGCCGAAACAAAGCTGAGATCACTGATTGATCAATCAAAAAAGATTTATTCTGTCCGATTTTTTATATAGGACACTTTAAAATGTGACGTTGATCACCAAACCTCACAGTGGCGAGCTGCCAACAACGAGTGGTATTAAAATGTGATGTTGATCACCAAACCTCACAGTGGCGAGCTGCCAACAACGAGTGGTATTAAAATGTGATGTTGATCACCAAACCTCACAGTGGCGAGCTGCCAACAACGAGTGGTATTAAAATGTGATGTTGATCACCAAACCTCACAGTGGCGAGCTGCCAACAACGAGTGGTATTAAAATGTGATGTTGATCACCAAACCTCACAGTGGCGAGCTGCCAACAACGAGTGGTATTAAAATGTGATGTTGATCACCAAACCTCACAGTGGCGAGCTGCGAACAACGAGTGGTATTAAAATGTGATGTTGATCACCAAACCTCACAGTGGCGAGCTGCCAACAACGAGTGGTATTAAAATGTGACGTTGATCACCAAACCTCACAGTGGCGAGCTGCGAACAACGAGTTGTATTAAAATGTGATGTTGATCACCAAACCTCACAGTGGCGAGCTGCCAACAACGAGTTGTATTAAAATGTGATGTTGATCACCAAACCTCACAGTGGCGAGCTGCGAACAACGAGTTGTATTAAAATGTGATGTTGATCACCAAACCTCACAGTGGCGAGCTGCCAACAACGAGTTGTATTAAAATGTGATGTTGATCACCAAAACCTCACAGTGGCGAGCTGCGAACAACGAGTTGTATTAAAATGTGATGTTGATCACCAAACCTCACAGTGGCGAGCTGCCAACAACGAGTTGTATTAAAATGTGATGTTGATCACCAAACCTCACAGTGGCGAGCTGCAAGAACGAGTGGTATTAAAATGTGATGTTGATCACCAAACCTCACAGTGGCGAGCTGCGAACAACGAGTGGGATTAAAATGTGATGTTGATCACCAAACCTCACAGTGGCGAGCTGCGAACAACGAGTTGTATTAAAATGTGATGTTGATCACCAAACCTCACAGTGGCGAGCTGCAAGAACGAGTGGTATTAAAATGTGATGTTGATCACCAAACCTCACAGTGGCGAGCTGCGAACAACGAGTTGTATTAAAATGTGACGTTGATCACCAAACCTCACAGTGGCGAGCTGCCAACAACGAGTGGTATTAAAATGTGATGTTGATCACCAAACCTCACAGTGGCGAGCTGCGAACAACGAGTGGTATTAAAATGTGATGTTGATCACCAAACCTCACAGTGGCGAGCTGCCAACAACGAGTGGTATTAAAATGTGACGTTGATCACCAAACCTCACAGTGGCGAGCTGCGAACAACGAGTTGTATTAAAATGTGATGTTGATCACCAAACCTCACAGTGGCGAGCTGCCAACAACGAGTTGTATTAAAATGTGATGTTGATCACCAAACCTCACAGTGGCGAGCTGCGAACAACGAGTTGTATTAAAATGTGATGTTGATCACCAAACCTCACAGTGGCGAGCTGCCAACAACGAGTTGTATTAAAATGTGATGTTGATCACCAAACCTCACAGTGGCGAGCTGCGAACAACGAGTTGTATTAAAATGTGATGTTGATCACCAAACCTCACAGTGGCGAGCTGCCAACAACGAGTTGTATTAAAATGTGATGTTGATCACCAAACCTCACAGTGGCGAGCTGCAAGAACGAGTGGTATTAAAATGTGATGTTGATCACCAAACCTCACAGTGGCGAGCTGCGAACAACGAGTGGGATTAAAATGTGATGTTGATCACCAAACCTCACAGTGGCGAGCTGCGAACAACGAGTTGTATTAAAATGTGATGTTGATCACCAAACCTCACAGTGGCGAGCTGCAAGAACGAGTGGTATTAAAATGTGATGTTGATCACCAAACCTCACAGTGGCGAGCTGCGAACAACGAGTTGTATTAAAATGTGACGTTGATCACCAAACCTCACAGTGGCGAGCTGCCAACAACGAGTGGTATTAAAATGTGACGTTGATCACCAAACCTCACAGTGGCGAGCTGCGAACAACGAGTGGGATTAAAATGTGACGTTGATCACCAAACCTCACAGTGGCGAGCTGCAAGAACGAGTGGTATTAAAATGTGACGTTGATCACCAAACCTCACAGTGGCGAGCTGCAAGAACGAGTTGTATTAAAATGTGACATTGATCACCAAACCTCACAGTGGCGAGCTGCGAACAACGAGGTGTATTAAAATGTGACGTTGATCACCAAACCTCACATGACTGGCTGCGAAAAATGAGTTGTATCAGGTCGTCGAAGCTAAAAGTCAGAAGTTTTTAATTACGCGACTCAAGTCGGATTCCAGTCCAAATTATGCGACTCGTTCCCCGACCTCTGCAATAAACAAGAAATGAATATAGAATAAAAATACACGAGGAATAGAACTGGCCACTTAACCTGGTCAGTTCATGTTGTAAACTGTGCAAAGACCCAGAACTTCATATTCAACGGCAGTATCTGATACAGACTGCCTTTAAAGCTTGCTTCTGCTACACACTGCACATTTGTAGTTCTTCTTCTTCTTCTGCATTCGAAATCAGTCAGGCTAAACATTGAGTCCCGTCTGGGTCACAGATAGGATTGTGCGTTTAAGGTCGCTACCACATTTCTAGTCACTGAAGGGCAGTTTACTGGCTATAGAGCTACACTCGATCTTTGGTTGATTCAGAGCTATCTGATTTCAGATTGAAACACTCCTTGTGCGAGCTTATTGTTGAAGTCACAATGAGGTAGTTATCATATTTTCCCAACCTATTCAAAGAGAAAAGACAATGGAGCCTGTTGTGAAAAAGGCTTTTTACAATATAATTTGCCTCCACTTCCTAGTAGAAAGGACACAAAACGCTTTTTCCAAATAATCATTATGAAACTAACAATGGTCCCGCTAAAGTCCAGAAAGGTGAAAGCGGGACAAAATGCAAACAGCAGCTGCTTGATGTGCAAACGCAAAAAGAAAATTGCAACCAAAACTGCAATTTGTTATTGACAAAAGTAGTCAGTCACACGACAAGCTTCCTATACACAAGCAGAATTACTACGTGAGGCTCAGACTAAAGGCATTCCATGCGCACTATTCACTGTGTTGCACCAAGCACTCAGCTCGGTTAATATAGAAATTAGTCTGCAATCCATGTCCAAAAACGAACAACACTAACGCCTTCAACCGACTGCCCGTCTGTTCGCTATTTTGGACCAGAAAAATCTAGTTATATGTTCGTCTTGCCTTTCCTCTGAGTATAGTCAGCCGGCCAGACCCTTTGGTTACACCCAGGTGCTTCATTCTCTCCAAGTCATTATAATCGTGTTTCTCTACTAATTCCCTTGATTGTTCTCAAAGGGCCCTAACCACATCTGCCTTGTCATGTATCAATTCACCACCCAATGGTGTAGATCTAGCCAACGTGTCTGCCTATTCATTACCCACTACGCTTGCAATGCCTGAAGAAAAGATCCAAAGTATGCTCACTACCCGTGACCTTTCCACTGAAGCTTGCCACTCTGCTCGAAGCATTCCTGTCTTCGCCGTTCTCAGCACACTTTCAGAGTCTGTTACAATTATGACATGTGTATGCATCTTCTTCTCTGGCTTTCACTCAAAACATTTGTTCTCTAAACAGTTTGTATAACTTCAAGAACTGAAACTGTCCGATAGCATAAAAAGAAACTGTCAAGAATCTCCGTTGTCTTCCACTGCCTCTCTTTGAAAAAAACCTTTTGAATTGTCACAATATGGTCCAGTTTGTTTTTCTTTATTATAATACCTCCCCCTCCCCTTCATACCCACCACAACCCCACTAAATGATGACTGCCTCTTTCCGATCTTTCTCGTACGTTGTCCTTGGGCCTCTTTTAAAAACCTGGGGGACTGATGTTGGCTGGCCTAAGAATGTCTTTAGTGCCGTTGACTGTTTGTTATTAGATCGTGGTCTTGTTGTTTACCAAGTGCCCTGTATCAACCGACTCTCTCATTATTGACGTCATTCTGGGAGTGAGAATGTGTCGACTTTTCCCTAGACTGTTTACTTGATGTGACTACTCGTTCAAGCTAATTATCGTGTTTTGTTTTCATTTCAAATGTTTTGTTTTTTTATCAAATTCAGATTTAACTAGATGATCTAATTGTTATTTCTTATACAAATGACGGCAGAACTATTTTTAAAATTGTACTGAAAGAATTAAAATACGGTCAATGAAGTTATAACAGTTCAACAGAAACACATAATTTTTGTGTCCCTGCTGGTGGCAAGAAAGGACGAGGGCTGGGCACGGGGCCATCTTTCCCTACACTGTGACAAGTATTAACTACAGAAAGTTGCAGCAAAGAAAAGGATGCCATTCCAGTAAACAAACGGGAAAGAAGATGGAAAACACATTGAAGCAGTAGGTATTATAATGATCCAGAGTTACAAATTGTCCTCTGGAATGGGAACCTATTTCAAGTAGAATGATCAAGTCTCGATTTATTATTAGACATATTAAAATGGCCATCATTCAGTGTTATATCCCAAACAATAGTGCTCTTTCAGATTATAAATATCTCTTTTTTAAACAACTGCAGCATCAAATGAATAAAATTTTTAAACATGAACTAGTAGTAGTAATGGGAGATTGTTAACGAAAAAATAGGTAGTGAAAATATGGGTATTTAGAGCTATGCGAAAGTGGGGAGTTAAGACGATGAATGAAAATGTAGAACGAATAGCTGAATTCTGTATGCAGCCAGATCTACTAATTTGGGGGGAGGGGGGAGGGCACCATCTTTGCTCATTAGGAGATTCATAAACAACCTTGGAAGTCGGCAGATAGAGTGACTACTAATCAGACTGATCACCTCAGTATACACAACAACTACAGAAGCTCTCTGATGGATGTTCGAGCATACAGAGGAGCAGATGTGGGCAGTGACCAAACCTCATATGTTGAAAACATTTAGCCTTAGATTAAAAAGAACTGTGGGGTTCACCTGTCTCGTCTACGGTTCAACGAGAGGCTACTTATTTGTCGCTGTTGCTTCTTCAAGTGAGGATTGCCACCAAGAACAGAACTGACAAAACCACACTGATTTCTTTCATCGAACCTGCACAAAGTATTATATGAGAATAAACACTGCAAAAAACTGAGGTAATGAGATAGGCTGGAAACGTAATGACATGGACGTTTAGGTTAATGGTACTACAATCAAACAAGTTCGGGCATTCAAATATCTGGGAAGCATATTTACGACGGATTGGGTGATCTGGGGTCACGATAGAAACCTCCTGCGAGACCGATGACTTTTGATTTAACTTGCTGCTCGATCAAGCGTGCAATACATCATAGTGCCAGTAAAACGGACATTGTGGTTATCGTGGACTGCAAATGCAGATCATTCTTTGATACCGTTTGATATTGGAATGAAATTGCAGGTTTCTCATGCATTACTTTTGATAAGCTCCTGTATGTATAATTCATCCGTTTATCACGATAAGAGACACACACAAAAAAACTAAAATTATCTGTTTATCATCAGAGCTGACAAACCTACAAGCTAAGACTGATCAAAACTCGCTATCGAGAATTTCTAATGCTACTTTAACGCTAATTGCCTAGATGTCAGCATGTTTAGCTTAGAGCAGCGGTTCTTAACTTTTCTAATGATGTCACCTTTAATAGTTCCTCATGTTGTGACCACCCTTTAATACAGTTCCTCATGTTGTGACGACCCTTCAATACAGTTCCTCATGTTGTGACCACCCTTCAATACAGTTCCTCTTGTTGTGACCACCCTTTAATACAGTTCCTCATGTTGTGATGACCCTTCAATTCAGTTCATCATGTTGTGACCACCCTTCAATACAGTTCCTCTTGTTGTGACGACCCTTCAATACAGTTCCCCATGTTGTGATGACCCTTCAATACAGTTCCTCCTCTTGTGATGACCCTTCAATACAGTTCCTCATGTTGTGACCACCCTTCAATACAGTTCCTCTTGTTGTGACGACCCTTCAATACAGTTCCTCATGTTGTGATGACCCTTCAATACAGTTCCTCCTGTTTTGACCACCCTTTAATACAGTTCCTCTTGTTGTGATGACCCTTCAATACAGTTCCTCATGTTGTGACGACCCTTCAATACAGTTCCTCATGTTGTGATGACCCTTCAATACAGTTCCTCATGTTGTGACCACCCTTCAATACAGTTCCTCATGTTGTGATGACCCTTCAATACAGTTCCTCATGTTGTGACCACCCTTCAATACAGTTCCTCTTGTTGTGACGACCCTTCAATACAGTTCCTCATGTTGTGATGACCCTTCAATACAGTTCCTCATGTTATGATGACCCTTCAATACAGTTCCTCATGTTGTGACGACCCTTCAATACAGTTCCTCATGTTGTGATGACCCTTCAATACAGTTCCTCATGTTGTGACGACCCTTCAATACAGTTCCTCTTGTTGTGATGACCCTTCAATACAGTTCCTCATGTTGTGACCACCCTTTAATACAGTTCATCTTGTTGTGACGACCCTTCAATACAGTTCCTCATGTTGTGATGACCCTTCAATACAGTTCCTCCTGTTGTGACTGTGGCGGGTAACTTCGCTTTACACTAGCGACTGCACTATGTGCACTTTACATAGGGAATTGCAAACGGTGAAACATCAAAAAGTCTTATAGTAACGCCAGCCTTGCTGGTTAAATGAGAGGATTCGGGGTTTCCCTGCTGTAATTAAGATTGTATATTTAAATGTTCTTAAGTTCACTGACAATGTTTACAGTTAAAATGAAACTTCATAAAACTGTAGGAACATTAAAACTAACATTTATTAGGATTTTCAAATCAATATAAATTCAAATGATAACTAAATGGCTGTGGATATAAAATTATGTATTGGGAAAGCAACAGATGTTCCCACTTAGCTGTAGCTTATGTCAGCTTCTGGCTAAACCTCGGTGACACATCAGGCAGGCCGAATCTTCCGGTCCAGTCCAGACAATCGGGTATCTGCAGCTAAGCTTCGGATTTACATCTGGACTACAATCTGGAACTAGAACAATAGAACAGTCCTTATACAAACAGTCAGGAAGGTTCTAACTGGAGACAACAATACCTCCCAGTCTTTAAACTGTTACACTACACACATATATATGGAGTAGGATAGTAACAGGTGTTCACATTCTACTGTTATAGAATGGGAATGTGTACAGAACATGGTCCATAATCCTGATGGGGAAATATTTAGGAAACCAGTTTCATGAATACTCTCAAGAACAAGAGTTTACAGCACACAAAAAGAAAGGACATTCCTCAGTGTAAATTGTTCTGATGTCTGCACACTAGTACTCCTTTGAAGGGTTAACATGCTTACACACACAGACATACACAGTCATATTTCACAATATTCTCATTTTAACCACATGGGTTCACATCACAATGAATGAGAAACAGGGAGTGAGTTTACCAAGACCAGGAACTCATAACAGGTGCTTTGCACTGTTTGAAAATAAATGGGATTGACATATCTCCATCAATATACTGGGTGCTGGGATAGATGTCAAAATACAATCATAGATGACAATGGGCTTTCCATCTGTCACAGTATTAACATAAAATATACAACACTCACTCCAGTTTAAATCTAAATCCACACATGTGCTAATCTTATTCAGCAGAGTTTAGAAGTGGTGAGGGGTGAAATATAATTATTACATTTGTAAGGCCAGCTGCTGTAAAACTGAAATGTATTCCTAGTAATAGGGAAATATATCGACAACAATAATAATTAAAAGCAGGGGCCATTCATCTCTTTTCTGCTTCTTCTTCTCTGACAGTGTGAATATTAAATTCAGCCTCACTGTGTTATTCACTTTCCAAGCTCTTAAACTAGTCTCAAAATTATCTGGACTAAATCTAAATTAAAGCAAGACAGTGATTTATTAAGCTAATATCACCATGAGGTAAAAATCAACTTAGAAGGGATTAGGTATAATGAATATACACTTCATTCCTTTTTAATTGTCCCACCATGCTGGAAACCGGAACTGGTCGAGATTTCACATGAGGACATAATTATCACTAATTAATATAAGTATAATAATTGAAAATACCAATGCACGTTCTAGTAGCAAATAAACATTAATTCAATCATCAAATGGATAATATGTTTGC